>JAANDH010000661.1:64696-143589 GCA_011799765.1 Nymphaea thermarum | reverse complement strand
GTCGAAGACCTAATAAAAATTAAAAAATTATAAATTTCATAAACGGGCCGTCGGGCCGGGCCGAGCCGAAGAAGTGACAACCAGGCCCGGCCCGTTAAGATATCGGGCCGGGCCGGGCCGGCCCAGCGGCGGCCCGGCCCAATACCCACCCCTAGCACTGGATTCTCTTTCGGATAGGCCCTCCCTGAAAGTAGAAGCAAATGGGATCACCTCTTCTTGATCATTGCTTACAAGGTCACTACAAAATATGGAATTTTCACTAGATAATGTCCATGACACCCTTTAATGTTAAAAATAAATAAATAAATAGTTAAACAAAAGCATTGTAAAAATGAATATCTAACTTACACGACTTTAACACTAATAAATTGTAGTGGGATGGATCCATGTTTCAGTCATTTGCTTCATATACAATTTACAATTTCCAAAGACGGTAAATGCATCAGAGGCCTCCTTTTTATACGACAGCAGCATAACTGTAGGCCCTGAAGAAAGTATTGCAGGTCTCAGAATCATTAATGCAAAGGCTCCACAATGGGTATTTTTTAATCATGAGAAGCCTTTATGTGAAATAATAGATTTATAACTAAAATTTTGTGTCGTGACGGCAAATAACAGCTAACTCTTGAAATAAGCACGAAAAAGCTAGCAAACGCAAATTCCTCTCCAAAGTCAATGTTTACATCCTTAGATTAACTTTTAACAAAGAGACAAAAAAAAGAAGACAAGGCACCTGTTAGAGGATTCCTGTCGATAATAGTTCAAACTCCAAAGGGATAAGCAGTATAAAGTAGTCTGCCGTTTCACATTCAGATGGTCCTAGTGCATCATCTATGCCATGCTCAACAAGGTCCTTAAACTGTCAATTTGAATAAAAACTTGGTAAGAAGATACATCTCAAACAGAACAAACCATTATCATGAAGTCCGTGCGTCTTACAACTAAAAAGGCAGACCGCTTTTGAAATGAACAAAGTGACATATAGAAATAAACTTAAAACAAGTTATCAATATCTCCCCATTCAGTATCTCTATCGTCCCTGCCGCATTAACATTCTACTGCGATAAATTTATCAATAGTTGACTAGCCATTGTTAAATGAAGCCCGTAATTGCACTGAAAAGTTATCAACACTAGTGAGCGTAGAAGCGCACGGGAAACATTAAGAAAGGATTTGGTCTTTTGCTGAGAAACAGAAATAACTCATTAAAAAAAAGGAGAGGAAAAGAAGGCAAAACTAGAGGCCTGCATTTACCGGTTCTGTTCCTGCGTTCGGAGCCTTCAATCATCGCACCTGTTGTTCATAGCCCGATCGACAACACTGTGGACGCCGAAAGTGAACCTCATTCGCCATTGATGTCCAACATCCTCGGACCAGCCAGTCGCGGGAAACCGGCTCTCTCTGCTTGAAATCTTCAAAAGGGAAGAGCTCTCTTCTGGACACAGAGAGGGGAAACGATTAGAAACAACTGAAAAAGTTTCTGATCAAGAAACAAGAAACGGAAAAGGGGAAGAAGCGTCGAGAAAGTGAGAAAAACTAACAAAAAGGAAATGGCGGAACCGGCGGGAAAAGGAGGTTTTATACCCAAGTTCAGAAATTCTGAAGATGCCCCTAGATTTTATTTATTTTTACGAGAAGGGGTCAAGTTTCCGCTTTTCTGGTGCCGCTACGTTTGATGTTTCAAAATTCTAAAAAGAGGTTTGAGAGTTGATGCCATGTTTTCCGCAAATTCGGAAATTTGACTTTCTAAAAGTTGAAAGCGTAGTTCTCGACTTCTCCGTCCAGAAAACTCTTTGCACTGCACATATTTATCTAAAATTATAAATAAATTGCTCCTGCCAGAGGTTTTTCTTTATACCTGATATGCTTTGAATTGTGCAGAAATATCCCGTGTATTCTTTTCTTCCCTGCAGTGCTTTGGAAAAATTGGGAATTTCATTTCATTGATTATACTCCTCGTAAATTTGATTGCACTTGAATATTATGATCAAATGTTTTATTTTGGAGAAAGCCTTATTTTTTGTTGTCTCAAAGCAAAGGTACAATATGTTGATTCTGAAAATTGACAAATATGGTGAGGCCAATGAACATATAAATATTTTTTAATTATATATATATATTTGAAAAATCAAGTACCTTAGGCTTTAAGAGAATTTGAATGTTATTTATTAAATAACATTTTTTCACTTATGGAGACGAAGAAGGTTCTGGATCTGGCGAGTCTTATTTTTTTCTCGTTCCTCAATTATAATTTCATACGAACATGAAAAGAGATGATTCAAAAAGTCTTTTATACAATTTTTTCCTACTCTTCGACATGCTGTAAATAAAGTTCAAAATTTCTTCAACCCTGACAAGTATAAAGAGGTTAATCGTTTTAGCTGCCACTATGGGGAAATCAAAAGAATGTCGGTCTAAGAAAGTATTGCGTAGAGAATTTTCGTTGGGTATCAATTCTCCATCCAAACAGCAGAAACAAGCTTCGTTTTGCTGCCAAGTTGGGCGAAATACTGCCAATTCATCCTTGGAATTCCTTATACATCTGTAGAGCTTTAGAAAGCAACATAATTGCTCACAACGTATGAAACAGCACAAAAGCAAATCTACAAACTACAAATATTCAATCATATCAACATGCATATGTTGCATCTGCAACCAACCAACAAAGCATTAGCATGAATACAGATCCACAGTTCATGGCATCGCTAGAACCTGTACACCGGTTCCCAACATCATTTTACAGAAAGCTTCTTCATTTTTTTCTGAATTCTTAGACTTCAACGCAATCCTGAAGAAAGTAAACCACTTTTGGCATGTGATTCAATATGCATAAATGGATGACTGTTGCATGTCTCTAATGACGAATCTGCATATCCAACTTGTTGTTTTTCATCAACACCGACAAGAGGGTCAGATTCCAGTCTTAGATCCCACTGATCATCATGTCCTTTTGCTGTCAAGTTCTTTGCTGAAACAGTTTCATCCTTCTCTTTGTTTATGAAGTTATCATTCTCTGTGTTTTCCTCCCGCAATTCTGATCCTTTTGTTTGTTCATTCAAAGGCATGCTGCTAAATTCATTTTTCTCAATGGCAGACACAAATGTTTCCGAGTCCATGTAGAACTCAGAGCTTGGGCATGATCTGTTTTTACCAATTCCTGCAGAACTTTTGGCTGTTGGAGAGTATGAATCATCCTGCTCTGCATAGTCATTGCACTGAGAATTCCACCTTTCAAATGAATTATAAATGGATTCTCCAAATCTTTGAGCCTCTGATCTTGAAGACATCTGAGAAAAACTCCCAAATCCTTTGATCCCACAAGTAAGTCTGCGCGCTCGTTGTCGCTCTTCTTTAAGAAGAACTCCATCATCAAGAAATTTAAGTATTCTCTCGCATTTATTTTTTACAGGAAGACCCCAGTTAAATCTGCAATCCAGAGGTATCCAAAGACCAACTTCAAATTTAGTAGTTCGAATTGAAAAGAATCTTCAAGGAGACAATCATATAGGCGCACAAGCCGCACCTATAGCCCAGATTTTCACTATAGCAGATCTACTGTAAAAATATTCACCAAGTATGGGAACCTTGGTTGAGCAAAGTTTCCAAACTCTCATCCATTTCTCATAGTTTTCTTTTCTGGTAGTCCATGGTAAGTTTATACGTTAGCTTACATGTTATTCCAAGTATCTCATGAGGAGATTTTCCACATATTTTACCAAGACTTTTCTTTTTGGATCCAAAGAACAAGCTTTCTACACTGTCTAGAAGCAACAAAACCAAAAGGAAATGGTCGTTCCTTACCCCCTTTCATCAACATACTGAAAATCGCCACATTCCTTGATAACTTCTTTATCACACTGAAATTCTCCAGAAACACTTTCTGGTCCATGAGTGAGAAGATACTCCAGGAGCACCAAAGCTTGGTATGACTGTCGCCAATCTTTCCTATCAAATTTTTCCAACCTGAAGCCACACAAATAAGATAGATCTTTCAACTGGTAAACTTGATACTTGAGACTTGAAACATGAATGGACGATTGATCTGACTGTCTTGTATAATACCGATCCTAATGCTGAGAAGATGAGGAAAGAAAGTTGAGAAAAAGAGATAAGATTGAAAATATAAGGTCTCAAAACTGAAACAAAAGTCCCCCCCAGAGAGAATAATACAGAAATGCATGATAAACTTACAAAAGCTATAGCAATTTTAAACTAGATATCCTAAAAGGAAGGAGAGGTGGACCAGAATATGCAAATTCATGAATGGATATATAGAGCAAAAACCATTAAAGATGAGCAAGAAGGCAACCAAGAACCATGATATAATTAGTCCTATTTTTAGTTTTACAAAGTTGAAGCTAGAGAATATGTTTAATAAACCACAAAACTCAGGTTTATTTATTAAAATAATTGGAAAACGGAGAAAGGAAAAGAATTCTATCAAACTATACTTTTCCTTCAAAAAAATTGACGAAATATACAGAACGGCAAAGCAATGATCCAGCCAGCTCATGAAAATGATCTCTAACAAAAACCTATGATACGTATCCAACTCGAACCATTTCAGCCGATCATAACTGGAGCATAACGGTCAAAAAAGAAAAAAAAACAAAAACTGTGGAACAAAGACCATTCTTCTGCAGAAATGGTTCATCGAGAAGTAGAACAACATAGCGACACGTTAGGAAAAAAAAAAAAAAGAACTCAGACATTCGCTGAACAATGAATAGGAGGAGAATCAGATCTTCGAATACTATCGCTGACAACTACCAAACGTAGAAGATAATCACCTCTTATGCAAAATTTCCACTATTCTCCAATAATCACCCACTTCAAAAGCAGCTTTCGATATCAAACCCATCACCTTCGTATCTGGTGCCGATGGATTACCATTTGTCACCTCTTCTGTCAATCTTCAAACACCCCACAAGAAAAACTTAATAAAATTAAATTACATGTAATAACAGCAGTAAACATGAAAAACAAAGAAAAACACCAATACTGTGATCGATACCGGCCTCACAGGACAACTAAAATTGAAAAAAATACAAAAAAAAAAGAAAGACATTTGAGAAAAGAAAATGGCCATTAGCTGAAATTGGAGGCTTACAACTCTGCTGGGGTGACGTCGGTGAAGGCCAACCGGGCACTCCTAAGCTTCTCCTTGAAGAAGAAGGACGCCTGCTTCTTTATCTCGACGAGAAAGGGGGTGGCCATGATGCTGTTACTAAAAGATGGACATCTCCATGAATAGAAAGAGAGGAGAAGGAGGAGGAGGAGGAGGAAGAACAAACAGATATCTAGAATTTCTGCTGTCAAATCCTTCAACCACTCCACTCTTGAGTCTTGAGAACAGAAAAGGTTGTCCCCACCCGAATCTTTATTGGAGTAAGTAAAACGAGTCATGCAAGAGAAAGAACGCCATAAAGCGCCGAAAAGTTCTCGGTTGCCATTCGCTTTGAGGACAGAGAGAGAGTTCCCATTTCATCATTGGCTTCAATAAAAGGGGAATCAATGTCCGGCGCTTTCGAATTCCAACTTCCACAAGTCATCGGGAGTTGCAGCAGCAATCGAAACCACTGCAACCAAGTTCGAGCAGGAAAATTTACCACCGAACCAATCGAACAGGAGAAAGGGTTGGTGCCGGTGAGAACGAATGAAGCCAACACTTTCCCTACTTGCTTTACGCGAATCAAATTATGGGGCCCCATATTTCGATTTTCGGGACCCAGTGAGAAAAACTGCTTTGTCAAAGGCGTTTGGTTACTGATTTTAGTTCCTAGAGTTTGATTGAACAAACGACCCACCTTAAATTTATTGTTACAACAAACCTAAACTGTAGATTAGATACCATTTTTTTCCCTCAAATTCATACGGTTGGACTTGAAATCCTTAGATTTAAGTACAAAGTTAAACGATATACAATGCACTTCTTGCATCTCTCAAACATAAAATTTCATATTCTTTTGAAAATTAAAAATTTGAAATCCTAAACCTTTAGTAGTTAAGATGATCACACGACACAGGATTGCTATTTGTCAAAATAAATGTTTGCTTTGATCATTGTCCCCAAAGTACTAGTGATTGAAAATGACAATCATGTAAAAAGTTAAAAAGTTTGAAGATATTTTTTCAACTGAACAATATTGAAAAGCATAGGCCTTTACATGTCCCAACATAAAATGTTATAGTTTAACTTGAGACATAGCAAAAGTGAAAACAGGTCATATGTTATTGTCCCTAACGAGGGGCCAGGTTAGAATGACTAAAATGCTCTTAGTGGTTAAATAGAAGACCCTGTCCCTATAAGGGTAAAATTGGAACTCAAAACTTCATCTCAAACCTACTAAAATACCCTTTTAATAAAATATGAAAATGTCTTCCGAGCCGCATAACATGGAAAGCCGCCAAGCGTGTATCGGAAGAATCTGGAATGTGAGGTCTGTATTTAACATTAAAAGTAAAATTTGGTTCGTAAATGTAAATGTCCCAAAACAAAGTGTGAACTAAGTTGCGTGTCAGTGTCGCTGCAGAATCGAGTGGAAGCAGACACGGCTGTCGCGGCAGCACCACACCCTTTCTCCCTCTTCTCCACAGCAGAAGGGAGGCTCGAGCTAAAAGCCTAAAACCGTTCCTTTTGGGAGCATCTACCTGTCCGTATCTCTCTCTCTTTCTCTCTCGGTAAATGCGTTTGTGGAGCTGCCCTTCTACCGTATGCATCTTTTCCTCATTCGCCAATCGCCATCGCTCCCCACGCCCCCAAGATTCTCGATAAGCAGCACCAGCAGTAGCAGCAGCAGCCCTTTGTGGAGAAAGAAGTCATGGACGCCATTGTACTCAAGGAACAGCGCCTTGCCTTCCTCAATTCCCTTTTCTGCGAGGTCTCTCTCTCTGTCTCTGTTTCTGTCTGTGTGTGTGTGTTTGTATCTCGGCTATTGGTACACGGATATACCGGCGCTGAACGCCGATATGGTTTTGATGAGGGGAAAACCTCTCTCTCTCTCTCTCTCTCTCTCTCTCTCTCTCTCTCTCTAGCACCCGTGTATTGCGTACCAGAACCCCATTATTTGTTTCAGTAGCATGGGAAAAAAAAAAAGAAAGAAAAAAATCTCTGCTACTAATTGGTGGTTCGGAAAAAGAGATTTTCGCCACTGCCCATCTTCCGCAATTTGCGTCTCAGTTTCCGAGTTAGGTGGGGAGATATCTAATTGGTAGTCAGTAATTTACGTCTTCGTTGGGTTACAGAGCGAAGGCATAAAAATTAACCGCTGCTTGTGATGTGTTTAGATTATGAAGTTACCACGACCGATTAACGGAAAAGAGCAGCAATTGGGTGAACGTTGTTCACTATTGGCGTCCTGCTTCTGAGTAGAGTCTGAATCCCCCTATCTTTCGGTCGTCGATGGTCCAGGGATGGGCCCATTTTGGTGTATAAGCAGCATCATGATCATGTGGTGCTCCCCAAGAAAGCATACTTCAGTATGTATTATATATGTCGTCTACGTATCTGTGGGTTTGTAGACAGAGAAAAAGGAGCTTTGAGTAGACTTAGATGCAAGGAGAGATTCGGAATTTCATGGTGCACTTAGATGCGTTTAATCGATAAAGCACGGTCTCTTATATCGGTATCTCTGTAGATGAATCTGCAGGCTGCCACTTCATTGAAGCTGTTGATAGGTTGGACTCTTTATGTTCTTCAAATTCTTGCTTACTGTCGGTCAAAAAAGAGTTGGTTATTGATTATCGAGAGATGGAAAAGGAAAACGTTGGAAGAGAAGAGTCGAGCAGAGCGATGGGTTGCTTTTCTCTTTAGCTGGTGCTTCAAACAAATATATATATTTTTTTTCTTTAGTTGGTGCTTCAAAAAAAGTGATGGTATTTTTTCTCTTTAATTTGTGCTTTACTAGTTCATTCTCTGTGAACAAGTTTTTTAGCTTGTCATGATGCTTTCATGATTACTTCTATCAGAAGTTTCTATTATTGTGAGCGCTTAGTGGTGCTATTGTCCATGTCCATGCAATATAAGAGGAGGACTTCTTCATCGTTCCAGGTTCGTAACTGTTTTATGTAAGGCATGGGTGGTATTAAGCCCTTTCCTGGACGTTGCTGCACCCATATAAATGTACTATCTGTTTCAACTCCAACCTTCAATGCTATAGTTGGATAAGCAGAAGTTGCAGTAGTACGGAAACTGGGTTTGTTAATAAAAATGCAGATATAGCTTACTCCAGGATTGGGAATTTAGGTTAGTAAGACTCTCTCTGTATAATATGTACTAAGAATCTAAGATGCTTCAACAGTGTATACTGATACATGGTGCTATGCATCTATTGTTATCCCATTGAATGGAAATTTGTGCCACATTAGAAGGATCTTTGCTTCTTAATTAGTTTATATTTATGTGCTCTTGATGATATAAAATCTTCTTTGTGGATCTTAAGGATGTAATCACATAGTTAGATGATGCTGGTGATAATGCTTTGGTGATTATGGTAGAAGCTGTTGGTTGTATTGGTGATTTAGCATGTCGTGCTGGTGGTATGGTCAAAATTTCCAATAGTGTTGTCGTTATGCTATGAAAAAAGATGTTACTACAATAGTCAAGCGAATAGCTGTTTGCAGCAGTAGGCTTCTATAAAATCCTATACTTATATGGTCAGATGACTTGAAACATAAATGTCCTTTTATGTCACCCAAAATGAAGATTTTCTTCCTTGCTGTTTAAGATGATGAGGTTGAGCATTTCATTATATGTGTTGTCTAGACAAGGACATGGTTGATGGTTCCAATGTCTTTGAACATGAAAGCTAATATATGGTTTTGTTGCACAATCAACCAGTAAGCCTACATTTTTTCTATACTCTCCCTCCATTGATTCAAAATTCAAATATATCCCTTAAGAAATGGCTATTGAGATGAACCCCTTTTTATAATGTAACTATAAGGTTGAACATTTTGTTATATTAAGTATATTAATATGCATATAAATATGACAGGTAGTTAACAAGATTAATCATGTGATGTCCGAAAGTAGATAGCAAAAGTTACAAGGAGAACTGGAACATGAAATGACCTAAACTCTAGAACCTGGAGTATGTAAAAGTATTGGTTTCATACACTGGTGTTGCCACATAACTGTCCGAGTAAGATAGCTGTTTATGCCTTATGGTGCTAGTACATTGCTTACAGCTATGTGGATTATTATGTATTTACAGTTGGCTGATGATGTCTATGACTTTCACAAGACATGTCGGTGACGATTGATAATGTTGTAATTGTAGAACACATTCATGACATCAGAAATTAGAAATACAATAGTGTGACCTCTATCATCTTGAGTGCTGGGACCATTTACACTTTTATATTCATGTCTTTGAAATAGTTTGCTGCGATCAACCTGTATTAATTACTTCTTGTTGCCTCGCACTGTGTTTGGCATTGTAAGTCCTCTTTGGGCTTCAATTCTGAGATTTATTTCACATGATGGTGCCAGTGTTTCTCAAAAGGGCAGATAAAGAAAATGCATGTCGCAATTAAATTATTTAAATGATAGAGCTCAGTCCGGATTAATGAAAAAAAAGGCAATCACTCTTCTACAGTGCCCTGCCAGTGTTAATCCACATTTCAACTCGATTCCCACCTAAAAAGAAAAATCTGTTCTTCCATGTTCCAGAATATGATACGTGTCGTGGTCTACTCCTGTTTGCACTAGCATTTTGAAAATGTAAGTTGAACACATGCAATGTGATCCCCAAGGATACCCTTTATGATTGACAAAGTACATCCTTTATTCAGCACATAATGGGTAGTGTTATAAAATGGGTCAGCACCTTTTGACTCTGTGGGATGTTATATATAAATAAAACCATGTCTAGTTAATTTGCTGGACTTAATGATAGTTTCTGCACAGTACATGAACAGGCAGTCAAGAATCATAATGTAAATAGAGCTAAGATAAAGAGCTTTATATGATTCTCCATTGCCAGTTTGTCTTAGCTTGCAATTGCAGTCTGGATGCTTCAATGTCGTTTTGCCTTCGATATCAGGGAAAAAGTCGTGCTATTGCCTGGATCATCAAGCTTGATTTTCTCTTGGTTTCTTACAGGGATACCTTGATGAGCAATTCAAGCAGGTTCAGATGCTACAGGATGCTAATACACCTGGTTTCATGGCAGATTTAATCACCTTATATTGTCAAGACTCGGAAAGGATTTTAGCAGAGATAAGCCAGGCACTGTATGTGTTTCTTCAGCACAATGTTCTGAGATCCATTTTATCAATTAGTGGCAGCTTGTGAAGAATATATCGTATGTATTTCTACTAATATTTGTAGGAACGAAAAGCGACCTGACTTCCGAAAAGTTGATGCTTCTGTTCACCAATTGAAAGGCAGTAGTGCAAGGTAATTCACTTACTGCTTGTCTGTGTATACTGATATGAATTAGACACAGTTCACTAGTTCAACACACAAAACATGTGTTTATATACATACATACATATATGCATGCACACACACACATATATAGATTAGAAAGTGTTGGAATCTTAATATATGTTGTTCAGTTTTCTGGATGCATCTATTGGCAGAAACTTATAGCGATGACTAGATTCTCTGTTAAGTTCATTTTGACAAAATTGGTTTGTTGACAGTGTTGGTGCTCATCAAGTTAAACTGGCTTGTATTGAGTTGCGTTCACATTGTGAACAAGCAAATAAAGATGGGTGAGTATGTCATCCCTCGTACAATTGTTATATTTAGCTAAAGAGAAGCTTAGGTATGGGTTACTTTTGCTAGAATTTTTTACAGATGTTACATGTAAGAGCTGTATATGGTTGCTCTTATGTTGTTTCCGTGTTGGTCTGTTAAGTGGATAGGACCAAAACATATCATGATCATACACACTTTCTTTTTTTCAATTTGATATTTTGTTTCCAGTGATGGTCTCAGTTTTTTGCATTCAATAGATTTTCATTTTGCCTCTGCTTCTCCGTGTTTCATAGTAGATTCCTTTTGCTGATGGAATTGTAAAACTGCATAAAATGCAGGTGTGTCAAAGCACTTAATGTGGTTAAGCAACAGTTTTATATTCTAAGAAATAAACTGGAAACACTAATGCAGGTATTGTAATTATCCTTTTACCTTCATTTGATTCAGTCTAGTTGGGTATATATTTATACCAAATGCAGAATCAATAGTGGACAGAAATTTATTGTGTGGTTGTTCTGCAAGTTGCTGAATTTGGTATTTTGGATAATGTCCAGTGTTCAAATATTGAAAGACTGGTATGTTAGTAGTAGCATGTAAGGTAACAGAGATAGCATTGTTTTCATTTTGGTAAGTTGTTTATGTTCTGAATAGAAGTGGTATGCTGATGGACAATGACTGCAAATTTACTTAAATTCTTGTCTTTCTAATTGTTATCTAGCTCTTTCTGATACCATTTTGGTTGGCTTGCCCATTTGAATGTATAATAATTAGTTTGCATTTTTGGCTCGACCAAATATGTGAACAATCCATTTACTGGAATGGACCTTACCAGTTGAGTTCTCTCTATTGTATCTCGTCATGAATATAAAGACAATAAGGAGATGACACCATTGATGTGTGGGCCATTAGTCGATGGTAACAGTAAATTAATTAGAATTCGCAGTGGTGACATACTGACATAGACAAAATCCCTCCATTTTGTGAACTCTTGTGCTTATTATTTCATTTGTGGTTCTGGTTGGCTTTTCAACCAAATTATCATTCATCCAAAATGTAAGTTAAATGGATAAAAAGGCAATGCAGGGGAACTTGCACATGCTTCATGATAAGAGATGACCCTTTGATTTGTCAAACTTTGTGAAAATACACTTACCTGTCTTCCTGATTTCTCATTGTGCAGCTGGAGCAGAAAATTCAGGTCCTTGCGGGCTCTCATATTTGATCTTATTTTTCTTCGTGTGTTAATCTCAACATCCTGCACCTCTTATTTTCTGCTTCAATCTCGTTGCCATCAATGTATATTATCTTTGAATATTATTCTGAACTCAGATACTTTTTACATGTTCTTGTAAATAGTATGTTATATGCATTCCCAACCAGCGTCCTCTGTCTTGAATATGTAAAATAGGACGATCATTTTATCGTCTTTACTTGCCAATCATTGTTGGGGACAATCATAACAAGTCTGGGCTAATCGACTACCTTGAGGTATCAACTTGGGTGTTCGTGCTGACCAAGAAGTCATCCTTTCTCGGAAGTTGGAAGTAATATAAAAAAGTTGATGATAAAAGGGTGCTGCTGTTCTGGTATGGCCAAGTCATGGCTGTTATTTAGCTGATGGCATGTCACAGGCTTGAAACTCATATTCCATGGCCTTTGTGGCGAGGTCAAGCCACCGTATTCTTTCTGGTGCACATTGCAGTGGCGGTGCCACATGTGGGTTGGTGTGGGCAGTTGCCCACACCAGTTCCTTAAAATTTCTTTATTTTTAGAGGGCATCTTTAAATATTTACCTTTATATATGTTGGAGGTGCCTCTCCAGACTAGGACTATGAACTGGTCAGACAAGGTTTTGCAATGTTACATTTCTTAGAGACCCAGTTAAAAATTGATTTCCTACGTATTTAGCTTATCCAAATCCGACCTGTTTACACTCTAGCATCAATCAGCTACTGAGTTGCTTGATGATGTTGTCTGTGACGGGATCTATTTTGGACCTACAACAGATTCCTGCAATGGTTTGAGATGGTTCACATTCCCATAGCCTCTTAAATCTTGTGCTGTTCGGACGTGGCTTATTCATAAATGGAACTTTAAATATTGCCCTGCAATCAAAAGCCAGCTCTACCATGCAGATCCCTTTGTGATAATTCTCAGATCTGAGACTGATATGAAATCCGCACTTTATGGAACCCACTGTTTAGTCAAACAGTTCTTTTCAGGCTTCATCACTGTAAATTTCATATCCACGCAAGTAGCGAAAACATCAGATCCGCGGCCAGCAAACACTGTGGAAATGACTACCCTTTATGTAACTGTAACTAAATAAGAATTCACCAAGTCAGTCAAGCCAAAGACTAATTATCGACGCTCGTCTCACACTGCCTAACCCTTTGTCTATAAACCGGTAGGTTTCAAGCCAAGGCTTTACTCCAAATTAATCAAGTGTGACTTAATTGGATCTAGATTCAGATTTAGACTTGTGGTTTTCTAAAAACAAATCCGAGTTAACAAGCCATGTTTAAATGTGCTTAGAATTTTATTGGATTGGACTCTGATCTTCATTTGGATAAGACCAATTTGAGCCTGATTGTAGTAAAGCATGTGCGGTATGGTGTGAAAAATAAAATGACGAAAGACTGTAAGAATTGATTAACGAGTAAAGACATGAAAGTTTAAAAGCTAGATTCATAAGAAATTAGTGATTGGTCTAACATAATCGCAGCATGGTTTTCTAAGAAGTAATGATCTTGTAGATACTATTGAGCAAATTTGACAAATGAGCCTAAATAACCATATGCAACTTGGTGTTCTGTGTTCTACTCATTACTCCTATTAAGTTGGTCCGAATTCAGCTTGTCAACTTGATGAATTGAGTTGAGATGAGCATAGTAGAGCAGAATCAATTCAAGTGCCAGTTCCTTTAGATTTGCTTGACTGGAATTTTATTTCCTAGATTGGGTGTCAATTTTCTTTGGTAGTTTTAACGAAAACTAACCACATAAATATAAACTACATGATAAGAATTGACTCTCAGTACATTTTATGATTCAAAAATGCACTTTTTAAAATGTCGAAATATTGGTACTCTTGAAAGATATTGAATCTGATACATATTGCCTTAATCTGGTGATAAATACTTGTCAATTTTCATATTCCCCACATCTTTTTTATGAATTCTCATTTTTTGGAGAAAGAAAATCTCGAAAGCTCTTCAAATATTGAATATATGTAAATTTTTTTCGATGTCTCATCGGATCAACCATATAAGCCAGAGCGATAAAGTTAGGTTTGACTAAAACAAGAAATGGGGTTTGTGTCATCTTAATATTTGCTGGATCTTTTCCGTGCTCTCGACAGTATCGTGCTGGCTGCCATTTGCTGCCCACCGGAGTTGATCTGATGGGCCCATAAAATTCTCCTGCCTCCGCGCGCACCTTTAAAAATCTCCCAGGGACTTCGACCACCTCGGCCATTTCCGAGTGTCCGGCGATTCTCGTCCGATTCCAGGTGTTTTACGTTGAAGTCTGAAATTCAACCCGGAAAGATCAGCTATCGTGCATTATCGTCCACTATTCGGCGGCTCAACATTGCCGGGGCCGGGGTTCCTGTTTGGTATAAAGATCCAAGAGTTCCGTTGGTTCGTTCTCCTCTCTCGGACGAAAACGTTGTTTATGCTGTTTCTTGATTCGTGAATTTCAAACATGGCATTGATGCATCATCGCCGATCTCTTGGCGATCTCTGGTGGAGGAAGTCTGCCGGGAGGATCGCGTTCGGGTTGGTGGGGCTCGTGATCATTTCCGTCCTGCTCAAAGTCTCGCTGCGGTCTCCGAGCGAGCCACTGATCGCTGGGAACAGTCCTCTGGTGGAATTGACATTGTTGCAGGATGCCGAATCAAAAGGAGCAGGTATCACGTTCCTTTCCTGTCTTCCTTAGTTTTTAACCAATGAATTCCTCCACTCATTGCGAATTCCGCGAAATTCTGTTAGTTGAGGAAGTCGTTGCTTGATTGCCTTTTCTTGCTTTCCGTTTTCCACCTTTGTTTCGGAGCTTTAAGTTGGGACATTGCAAATTTCTCTGCAAATTACCCTGCTATCCTACTTTCTGAACAAGTGGCTGCAATCACACTAGCTCATAACAGCTCTAGTCGGGAGATGAACTTCTTATTTTATCACTTGCACCATGTTTCCCTTTTTGTAGTTTTCAGAAAGAAGGAATGCTTACACGCTAACCATTATTTATGAGTAGTTTGCCTAGATGGAAGTCCACCTGCTTATCACATTCAAAGAGGGTATGGATCTGGCTCAAAAAATTGGCTTCTTCATATAGAGGTAACATTTTGACCGTGTCTTGGTGACAACGACGCAGTTGCAAAAATTAGTTACTTATTCAACATGGCTTCGCTCCTCCGACGGAAGGGAGTTACCGAAGTCACTAACTTGATGGGATGTCGTGTGTTCGGAGCCATTGGTCTTTCGCTGCCATGTCGAAGTAAAGCACTGGGAATCGCAGGGGCTTTCCAGCTCGAGGGCTGCCAATATGAAGCTGGTGACGGCGTTCCGTTCCAACTCGAGGGCTGCCAATATGAGGCTGATGACGGGGCTCCGTCCTCGGCCTATTTGAACTAAAAAAGTTTACTTGCTTGCGATATCTATTTATTGCATTTATCTTGTCTGCAATGCCTTAAAGCGTTATCAAGGCGTCGTATGTTTCAAAGTCTTTTCCATAAAAATATGCCATTCTGCCAGGAATATGGCAGATGGCTTGGCGGACTATAACAAACATCTACGGCAGTAAAACAGTTGCGACCCAGTAACTATAAAAAGGATTTTCTCTGCCTCATGCCATTTGCATGGCAAAATCCAATCTCAGTTCCTGCCATTTGATCATTTCTCCAATCAAAATTCAATCTCATGTCTTATTTTTTTAAGTCAACTTTGATTGAATTAGATGGGGCCTAAGAACTGCTTGGTCCAGCCGGCTAGTAACTTTAGAACTAATTTAGATAAGAACCGGAAGTTGATCAGACTCTGAACACAAGTTGATGGTTGTTCATCTGAAGTCTGAACAAACTTATCCATAGATGAAAGCAATAATGAGAGAGAGGAAGTTCTGGTTTGTTGGTTCAATGAGCTGATCTAAAACTTTAGGCTTACTTAGAGTTCAATGATCTGTGTGACTAATCAATTGGACACACTTTCCTAGATCATATTTGCATTGTAGGATGTTATTGGCACTTCCTCTCGAAAGAAAGGGAAGAGGTCTAGAAACTTTGGTTTTGCCTTGTTGGGAAAGTGCAAAAATAAATAAGATTCTACAAGTGTGTTGTGGACCTTGTGGTCTATGAAGGACATAATGTGTTCCCAAATTGATGGAACTGTGTTCTAAGTTGCATCTATGTGATGCTTTTTCTCTTATGTCTTAGGCCTTTATGTTATAGCCTTGTGGAAAAGTTCAGAACAATAGGCGTAGTTATGGTGTCTTTATCTTGCCTTTAGGTAAAATGGAACTCTTTACTCAGGATGTCACCTGAATCGGCCTTTATCCACTTTTAGCTTTTAACTTCTTATGGTGGAGGTTTTCATACTTTCCCTTCATGCAGGGTGGTGGATGGTGCAATACCATGGCATCATGTGGTGCACGCAAGACGACTATCTTAGGATCTTCTACACTTATGCAACCTGTTGTCTTTTCTGGAATTTTAAGTGGTTCTCCATCAGAAAACCCTTGTATGTGGCACACCATCGTTTGTATCGTATTGGCTTGCCTTTTTCAAAATTACAATATTGTGAATTCTATACATATTGTGTGTGTGTGTGTGTGTGTGTATGCATATAGTATATTATACATAATACACTATCTTGATTAGTGTTAAGAACTGTACCTTCTAGGTGGATGTAATGATAGTCACTAATGTTATTCTGGGCAATTTTTAGATTTTTTTTTCACAAAATTGGTTTTCTCTAGAAAATGTAGTCAAAATATTGGAATGCTTTAAAAAAGTAAAAAAAAAAAGTTATTTGAAAAAGGTATTGAAATAATGTGTTCATTGATGTCTTCTCACAAAAATTACAAAAGATCATTGGAATGGCTTAAAAACAAACAGAAAAAAAGGAGTTTTAAGCTAAACATTTTGAATTAGTCATGATATTTTCCAGTTTCTACCAGGGAGTGTTAAATTGGTGATATTGTTGTGATATTTTAAAATACTGATGATAGTGGTCAATACTGTTCTCCTATAGTTGGGATTGGCTTCTTAATCGCTACATGGATTCTGCATTTGTTTATGCAACAGGCATGTAAGTGGTAAGTGACGATAAAGGAATCAGGTCATTTTCTGGTTGGCAATACTGCATCATGATCCTCAAGTCTGTATTTATAAAAGTTGTTCTTTGGGTGGTATACCTACATGTAATACCATGACCTAAGGTTACCCTTATAACATGGAAACAATATTGTAAAGGTATACAGTTTTTTGGCCATTGAGTTTGTTAATATTTTATGCTATGTAGAAGATGATTATAGAAAATGTAAGCACTAATATGAACATTTGAAACTCTCATGTTCTTTACTAGCATATTTATGCACAGGTTCCTTGGCATCTCTGTCTTTTCCTTTCCACTGCTAACCCAAACCACAAAAATTATGAAAACCTGAAAAATATGGATGCTGACAACTATTACTTGTGATTTAGATAAATTAATTTTCTTCTCACTAATGGTGGATGTGGACATGTTCTTAACATCTAATAAGTTCAACAGTATTACATCTGTAATTAGTTGCATATTCAGAGATCTTTTTTATGATGAATAGCACATTATGCAGATTTTTTCAACTGGAACCGGGTCAAGTTACGTTATTGTGATGGTGCATCTTTTGCTGGAGATGATGAACATGAAGTTAAGGTAGCTTAGGAATTCATTGCATTTAGCCGTTGCTATTGATTTTGTTCTCGCCTTGTGAAATTCCACTATTTCATTCATCATTTCTCAGACAAACACTATATTACATGCTATGGCTTCTGAAGAAACACTAAAAACTGCGGATGTGTCAGTAACCCTTTTATCTTTTCATGATACTCTTTAACATAGGATGGATCGAAGCTTTTCTTTAGAGGGCTGAAAATCTGGCAAGAGATCATGAATGAACTTCTGTCAAAAGGTCTAGCTGATGCTCAAAAGGTCTCTATTTACCCAATTACCCCTTTCATAATTTGGTGCTCTTTTTTTCTATTATTACTGCATACCATAAGCTAAAATATTTCATTGCAGTTTTTATAGTTTGCACATTGGTTTTTTGTTTTCTGCTCTCATCAGAGTTTAGGCATTGAGCAAGTTGTTGTAGATAACCAGTTCCATGTTGTTGGTGTTAGTGAATTGTTCTAATTCATTAATTGTTAATTATTAAATTGTATCAGCATTTAACTAGCTTCAAAGTTCACATTATGTGAGCGTATTGTAAGTGGAGTTCTGTGTATCAGTGTTAAAAAGGATTGAAAGATCAAATAGTTCTGCAAATATATGAGCTGGATGAGTATTTTAGTTTTTTGTGAATTATGTTCATCATCCAAAGCATTACATGGCAGCTATATCAGAATTCAAAGCATCACATGACAAGCTATAAAATGGTCAAGTTGCACGGTTGAGTCCCATGGTTATCTTCATTTCAAGAACATTTTTTTACAGAACCGTCTCTCTGTAAATGCACACACCAAATTTGGTGTATCTACTCCTTGATAAAGGCACACCATTAACCACTTGTGCTCATTCAAGAAGAACCGCGTTGGGGGTTAGTCATTTCACTCTCTATGATGAATAATATTTACTCAGGGTTATTTCAATTCCTAAGCTTTCTTTAGTTGAAGATTATTAGTAAACAACTGTCCAATGCATGCTTTTCACGTACCTTATTTATCATTTCCAGAGTGAGAAATGACCTTCACTTTTAATACATTTCACTTTAACCTCAGCATATTCAGGTTCTGTTTCTTCACCCTTTCATTCAAAAAGGATTCTTCTATTAACTTAAATTTCAATGATAATCTTTTTATTTATGTGTATTCCTTGCTCAATGACCTTATGTGCATACATGGCGTACTTAAGAGCATTTTATATGTTCATTTCTTTCTAACAGCGTGGTCTGAACTGTTAATGAAGAAATGATAATGGCAGATTTAAGTGTGGTAACCCATTGAGCAACATCATGTTTCCTATTTTTCTTATTTTATGGATGAAAAGTTTGTGATTGGAAAGCCTTTGCTAATTGACCCTGTGGTCGTGCTGCTCGTGCATGCAGGCTTTACTTTCAGGGTGCTCTGCTGGAGGATTGGCAACCTTTCTACATTGTGACGACTTTCAATCGCTGTTGCCCAAAGATGCTACTGTTAAATGCCTTGCAGATGGAGGCTTTTTTCTGAATGAGTGTGTTCAGGGTCCCTAACTTTTGGTCTGACATGACTGGTTTTCAGAACACCCTCCTGTTCAACCATATTTGTTAGTCTAATTTTAATGAAGCATGAGTTTTATTTTTAATTATATGTAGGCATATGCTTGGTAGTGCACCTGTTATGCATACTAAACAGTTGATCTTTCAGGAAATCTTTCATCTTCTGGTGTTATTTATTTTCTCCATGCTTATGTGAATTAGAAGCACGAATGGGGCAAAAGAAGTTTTATCTTTTTTTTGAGCTTGACATTTAATACATATTGATACTTTTCCATCTTTTTATATAAGAATTATTTTATATTGTTTGCATCGTTTAATGATGTAAGTTATTTGAATCTCAAGTTTATAGTGCATTCCATCTAACATTTCCAAGTGAATTGACATCTTGTAAGCTCAATTTCTTCCATCTATCATTTCTAAGTGAATTGACATCTTGTAAGCTCAAACTCGATTGCTAGATTAATGGAATTGATCACTTCTTTAATGGATTAATTTGTCAAGTTTTGTTGCTCATGCAGAAAGGATATTTCCGGAAAGAGCACTATGCTGACCTTCTATCATGAAGTGGTCACGTTGCAGGTTACTGCCCTCTGGTTTTATGATTCCCCCAATGCTTGTGCCCTGTCCTTATCTGCCTTTGTTCTCATTAATTGGCACCAGATATTAAAGTTTCTCTATGCCTGCATATACTTTTTTTTTAATAATTAATCTGTAAAACTATACAATATTTTCTCTGCATGATTAACTATAATTTCTACGTTTGATATCAAAGTGGCCAATGGTACATATCTGTGTCTTGATGAGTTCCTATTTGTATCTTGACTGCTAGGATGGACCATATCCTGTAGATTTATGGTTTCTCATATATTTGGTAAACAAATCATGTGAGAATCACTAAACTACTTTTTGCACTGGCATAATGGTTCTGTTAAGATGAAACTGCCTCCAGAAAAGGAAGCATCCGATGGTTTCAGTTTCATGCCAAGTTCTGGTTTATGAGACAACCATTAAGGTATATCAGGGCACTGCACTTGGCAAGAGATTCCTGTCAGATGTACAAAAATTTCTTTCTCTCCGTCTCTCTCTCTCTCTCTCTCTCTCTCTCTCTCTCTCTCTCTCTCTCTCTCTCTCTCTTCCCTTCCCCAACCCAACCACCACATTGAGTTCAAACAAATTAGAAATGCTGAGGAATGTCAAGGTAAATTAGTAGTCAACCCATATGCAGTTCTATTTCCATACTAGGTATAAATGGTGCAGAATATGTTGTTTATTGCTAACATCTTATTTTCTGTATGCAATTTCTGTTGGTTTGTCAACATCTTACCTGGATCAGAATCTACCCTGATGAAGCCACAGTGACATGCAATGCAAACCTTATATTGTTCAGCATTTTGGCTTTTGCTCCATGCAATTCTTTTTACTTCTTTTTTAGATTATTTGTATATTATTGTGGTTATCTACTTGTTTCTCACATTTTTCTTTTTTTTGTCTTCATTGAAATTCTTGTCTTATTTTGAACTTTTAAGTGCGCAACCTTTTTTTCTCCTTGAATGACAGGGTGTAGCAAAAGTTCTTTCTAATGGTTGCACCTCTGGAAAGAAACCCTCTCAGGTGTGTTTGAAATATTACATCTAGTACAGAAATGACATCAAAGTAGGAGCAGTTAGCTAAATCTGACATATTTCTTGCTTTGAATGGACTTTTCTAGTGCTTCTTTCCTGAATCCATCATTGAAAGCATACGGACTCCACTGTTTATTGTCAACCCAGCTTATGATTTTTGGCAGGTGAATGTATATATGCATCATATCTGTTTCTCTCATACTTTTTTGGTTTCCAGTTTATAACTGAATTTAGTTGTTTGCTTACTAGTTCAGATACAAAACGTTTTAGCGCCAGATTCAGCAGATCCAAGTCATGAATGGGACAAGTGTAAGCGGAGCATTGACAGTTGTACAGGAGCCCAGATAAAAGTATTGCAAGGTTGTAATGCCATTTTAGTTAACGTCTGGAAAACTAGACTTGGGAACTGACCCATAATCTGATATTGGTTCCTAACTTTATTCATGGTTTTTTCACAGAATTCAGGAACAAGCTACTCACTACATTGAATGAATTGCCAAAATCTAAATCTAGAGGCCTGTTTGTGAATTCTTGCTTTGCACATTGTCAGACATGGATAGGTAGCACATGGCATTCAGCAGATTCACCAAGATTGAGTAACAAGGTATGAATGCTAGCTTTTTGCTATATGAGCGATGGCCTTTTAATCTCCTAATGTTGTAACTTTCTTCATATGGTGGACTAAGAAATAGCCCTTTTACTTGATGAACAGACTATTGCTGAAGCGGTTGGAGATTGGTATTTTGATAGAGAAGAAGTGAAGCTAATCGACTGTCCATATTCATGCAACCCTACTTGTCACAACGCAAATCTTTTATAACAGCTGCTTTCAAGTATTCTTTTTTTGGCTAAGGAGATGAATGCACACTGAGATTTCAAGTACTTTCTCTAAACAAGGCATCTCTTGATCTCCAAGGATTATTCCAAATCCTGAACCACGAGTGAACTGCTATATGAATTAAACATGTGGTGCTTCAAGAGGAGGACATATCACTGGCTCTGTACCTATCCATGTCAAACACAATGAAAAGGAACAACTTGCAAAATATTTGCTGATTTGTGGTGATGGACCATCCCAGTGAGAGGCAAGTGCATTTGCCAGAGACTAGATAATGTTCATTTTTCATGTACAAGTGAATTCTATCATCTGGAATGACAATGAAAATACAAACACCAATTGTGCTATAGCTGCTTAGAACCTTTTTGCTCTGTGCCTTCCATTTTGTTTCTATGGTATTTCGTTTTTGTCTGGTTATCTGTACCACTAATATCAATTAAAATGGTCTTGTCCGTGTGCATGCTTACAACAGCAAACGTGCACTTTATTTTGTGTAGGACCTCGCATTAGCTGAGGCTGCTGAGTTGAGGTTAATTTCTGCCGTTTGAGTCCCCAAGCGCCAACCTTAGGCACGAGTCGTCAGGCTCTCTTGATTAACCTACCCAGCTTGACTTGGCATATGTAAAGAAGATGAGATCGACCTCTAATTTGCCGACCCTTGAAAAAGGGGGAAGACCAGCACAGAGAGAAAGGAACGTCATCTTCTCTTTTGAGATTTTTCATGTCCAAGTTCTCAAACAGGCCAGCAGCAGATAAAAATATTATCCAAATACATGTTTGTGAAGAATCTACAATCTCGACTAAGTTTTTGACATTAGCAGCCACCATGAACATCGAATAATGTACTCATTAGCAGGCCCCACTAATCACACTTTGGAAGGGTTGGGGTGAGAGAGAATTAAAGATGTAAGATTCTTTTGAAAATGCGATCTCTCACAGCTATCTGCAAAAGCCTTTTGTAGGGAATAAGGATTTCAATGTCCGTCACCATCACACACCCTCAACATATTCCCCTTTCCACTAACCTGTAAAGCTCAGTTTAGTTGTATTATTTGTATTTACTTTTTTCCTTTGAACAAAGTGGATTGGACGAGTAATCACTTGATATTGATAAGATTCTATAGGGATAAAAACCCGTTTCTTGCCATTCACTTCGCGCACCACCAGAGGCGGAATGGCCTTCTCAGGTTCATTTGGGTGGTCTCCCACCAGGCCACCACCGCCACGTGAAGGCCGCGTCCCCCGGTCGCCTCCCCCAGCTCCTTCTCAGACGCCCTCTCAACTTCCATCCCAACGACAACGTTGTCTGAAATGCAACGACCGTTCATTTTCTTCCAAGGTCTCCGAGCCGGCCAGCGGCAGCCCCACGGTCTCTCCTGCAAGGGCGGACAGAAGGAAACCCTAGCGGAGAGTCTCTCCCCACAAACCCAGAACAAAGGATGGGGCCTAACCCGCACGCAGACCTTATCCGGAACAAAGGGGAGATTATGCACAAGAATTGTGATTTGGGAACAACGTCAATGACCTGTTGGCTTATAGAGATAGATATACCATGTAAAGTGTTTCGGATTGTTAGACATAATTGAATGCAACAGAAATTGATGATCAGTTTTACCATAAGTTGGGGTAAACAGTTCTGCGCGACTTAAAACAATGGGAACTAATTGAAACCTTCAACAAGTAACAGCACCCTAAAATTAACAACAGAAATAAAAGAGACTGTTCCATGATCGCCACACCAGGAATCCGTGTGAGGAATGACTCACAGGAATGGTGGAAGAATGACCCATCGCCGTGGATATTTTGGTTTTCCGTCCTTTCCATCAAACAGCTGCAGTCGAAAATATGTTGGTTACGAACAGGAGAAAAAGAAAATGAAAATGACAATGATATCTAGAATCAATGACTTGTGAACATATAAACAAGCTAAATATCTTACCTTCTTCAAGCGACAATGTTTGGCAAGAGCCCAGTTGGTCATGATCGCTGCTGCCACCACAAGGAAAACGTAACCTGCAACAGTCTGTGTCGCAATGTTGAACCCCACCCACTGATAGATCTCAGTCGTG
The DNA here is from genome assembly GCA_011799765.1 of Nymphaea thermarum. Classification (NCBI taxonomy): domain Eukaryota; kingdom Viridiplantae; phylum Streptophyta; class Magnoliopsida; order Nymphaeales; family Nymphaeaceae; genus Nymphaea; species Nymphaea thermarum. Next base: position 119,905 of record JAANDH010000661.1, on the reverse strand, counting down.
TAATTAGCACAGGTTACAATGTTGAACAAAAATCCTCTTGGGATCTGATAACCACCACTGCCACCAGGGCTTCTAAGGTTCCTTAACAGTAGATGACAGTATAAGTTTGCAGCCTGGCAGACCAACCCAAATGCAAAGCCAATTTTCATTTGCTGCTCACTAACAGGAGTGTATAGGGGATGGTTCACATAATAAGCTATATAACTGCCAAAAGTCCAGTAGTAAGCACAGTTTCTGAACACATTAGAGAGTGGCGATGTTGCATGGCTGAACCTATGAACAAAGAACGTCTCCATGATGCGCTTGAAGTAATGGAAGCACCAATAGTACATAGCATAGGTCTGAACAGGATGAACCAAGCGGGGTCCCTTATAACCAAAATACTCATAAACAGGGGCAAAATAGAAAATGGGATAGATCACAAGAGGGCCTAGATACTCCCAGAAGAACAGAGTGCTGTAAAAGACTTGTGGCCCTAAATCCTTAAACACCACAGTTAGTTTTTCTCCTTCCCCCTCACAGTAATCATGGACTTTCTTCCTGGAGTCAAGGACAACAGGCCTCCCTTGCGAGCCAGGTTTCTGGAGGAGTGTCAAGCGCTGTCTGGAAGGATAGTATTTTCTATCTGCATAAATGGAAAATAGTAGAATTCAGCATAAGTTTTTTGGAATCTGGAAATGGCAAAGACGCTTGGCAGACTATATGAAGCCCGCTATAAAAACGCAAATGGTAAAACTCAACATTTGAACATATAAAAATCTTAACTGGAGACTATATGAGGCCAACTCTTACAGAAAGACAAGCTCAAGCCAATCATCAAGGATAGAGCAGCAAGGTGTTGGCTGGAAACCTATCCTACATCCTAAGGGAAAGAAAGGATAGAAGAATTTTGTTTACATGAGTATCCAGTCTTTCTATCATGGACTGCAAAAGATAATGTTTTCATGATAGTTGAATAGCTCGACCATTCAATGAATAAAAAGAAAAAATTCCCTTCAATAGGTAAATGCAGTCTTTCCATGAAAAGTTATTCGGAGGTAAAACAGATTTCTACATCTTGACTTTGCTTACCACATGATCATTCTCCTCTTAGTTCATTCTGCAAGCAATATGGACATATAGTTTCTATATTTGAGGAGGAGACATCTGATCGATTTTTTTTCCTGGTTCATTGCTAACTATGGAAACTTCTTGTTATTTTTCCCGTCTTCATAGAACCTTCAACAATTGAAGACATAGAATAGTCTGTTTAGATACTATTTGCTCAGTCAAGGAATATGTGGTTTTGCATCAGATTTCTGTTTGGATAATGCAGTATTTCTTATAAAGTCAAGATGATCAATTTAGGCTTGACGACAGGATAGATATCATACCATGAGTTACTTAAAATTTTGAGAGTATTACACAGTACCAAGAGCTCTAGACATAATCTTTGAAATGATGATACTAATAAGACCAAGACTTCAATCGATAGCACAACATAGAATCCAACTGAAAAAATAGCTGCATCATTAATAGACAAAATAAACAGAAAAGAATGAACCACAAACATCTATGCATAAGCAATATGAGAGGATAGAGTTGAACTAATGAAATTGCTCTAATAGTACATGTACGCAAAAAATTCCAACTAACCAAGACAATGCTCTATCATGAATCAAAAAACAGAAATGCCACAGCAAATACTGAAAAGCCACTCAAAAGGAAAATAACATATTACTAGAATTCAGCTTTTTTACTGTTTTCAAATCTTCAACAAAAGATAATGAACTAACGACCGTATCGTCATTTCTATGTTCTCTTTATTTTACTTTCTGTGAATGTTCCCTGTAACTGGAGATACTAATGAACAAGCATTAGCCACCACAAAGAAAACCAATGAAGGATTGTACTTGTTAGTTCTTTATCCTTTCCCTTGCAAGTATACAAGAAGAACTTGTGGACCTAAGATCATCTCAAGTACATGCTGCTCCCCATTGTCAACAGGGTAATAATGTGGAGTTTACACATGCTAATATAGATAACTGATGGGAAGGTCATTAGTACCGCTATCAGGAGTGAAACCTTTTGCAGAATGTTACAGAGAATGAGACTGCATCGCCACATAAAATTAGGATTTAACCCGTTTTTTTATATCCTAAGTTAAGAATTTCAGAGAAAAAATCTAGTTACATGTTCACCTACCTTGTTTCCGAGAGGGGCCAAGACAACACATATTGGCCGTACAGAAAGTTGTCCAATGACATTAGTAACACTTATTAGGACACAAATAACGCATAAGCATGTGAAGCTCATACTGCTTTTCAGCACTAGCTTCTTAGAGAAATGGACACTAGTCATCATAGCCACATTCGAACCCGCTCCCAGCAGCATAGGTTTTCCGATGAGTTCAAAGTGGAACCCGAATGTAAAACCTCGCCTTGCAGCAGCAGTAAAACACCTTAGACGTACCTCCTCAAACCCAATTTATACACATGCAACTTCGGCTTCTGCAAGGAGAGAAGCCCATGGAAATCGTACCATGACTGCCGGCCAGACAGTCGGAGGCTGCCTGGTGGGACCGCACTGCCGCCGGCCATCTTGGCCGCTCGAAGGTAGGCACGTAACACTGCCAGACCAAGCCAGAAAAAGGCCACCCATAAACCAGAAGAGAAGAATAACTGTACTGTTTCAATCCTAGGAGACCTAATTACAGAGAAGAAAAACCCACCCACATTGATCCACGCACAACGTCCGTCGAAACCAAACTTGGACGAGAGAGACTCGCGGATCTACTAAGCAAGCAACTCCAACATCGATATAACAGCATACAGTCACTAAATCCGGAGCATGGTTCAACCAACCGATGAAGAAGATCATTAGGACCATACAGAGATTCAATTGCAAATCATCTCGAAGGTAAAAAGACAGTTAACTTTCCAACGAAGAGAAGACGAAATGGAAAAAAAGGGAGGCGCATAAGAAAAGAAAAGAAAGACAAATCTTGAACTCACTTCGGTGATGAATTGCAGCTTTCAGATCATCAACCGTTGCCTATAGATAACAAAAAGCAAATCTAACAAGTTAGTGAGATGCCCATAATCGCGTGCGCGTGTTGGGGAGAGAGACAGAGAGAGATGATACCGATTCTAATAGCTCGACTCCACCCTTGATGATTTCTTTCCCACTTCTGGACACCACGCTCACCTTCATCTTCACAGACCAGCCAAAAATCTAGCCTAAGAAGATCGCAATATCTCTCAGCACTCACCCAAGAGAGAGAGAGATCAAGAGACCCCAAACCCCTTCGCGCCTTACAAATAGAGGGATCGAGTGATCACTTGCAATAAAGGAGAAGCATAAATAGGCGAGCGAGTTATTACGGAAGTCTGGTTGGGGGAGAGCAGTAGACCTACCAACAACCCGTTTGTACGTGTTGGGCTTCGTCCCCTTCCAAGAATTGAATAAGAAAATTCTCAACCTCTCTCTTTCTTCACCATATTGCTCTCTCCTAATGCGGAGTCGGTCTACGCTGATATAATCGTCTTTTATATTGCAAGATGAAACAAGGTGGATTTTACTGCTGCTCCCTTGGGCCTCTCCTCACTTCTATCTTCCATTTCTCAGTTCGACTCAGATCTTCATTAATGGCGGGTAAATTGAGAGGTGGAAGATGTCTTACCAAATTCCCTATAATGTATTTTTAAGACTAAGATCAGAAGTAAACATGCTCAAACTGAGTGCTTTGAGACACTGAAAATCGTTGATCTCAAGGCAAGTAGAGAGAATGAGACAGAGCGTGCGTGTTTGAGACAGCCGACTGAAGATGAGACAGATTGTCCCGAGAGATTTGTTCTACGGCTGCCACGAGCGAGGAGATTCGTATAATTTGTCAAATCTTAAGCATTCATGTTCGGCGATGGATGCATTAATGATGCTCATCGTTTTGCATCAGTCCCCAAACACGAGAGTGGCCAGCTGAGGGGGAGTGGGGACGGGGATTTCAGATCTGTTATGAAATAAATAATTTGGAAGATGATGATAGTTCGTTTGACTTGATTGCCTCGGAATCAACGATCGCCCAAAGTTAGATGAGACACGTTGCTCTTGATTCTTGCCAGCTAGAAGAATCAACTCCTCAATAAAGCTTCTAAAACTGGAAAAATATTATTTGAGGCATCGTCCTTTTCGTTCAAGGCTATGCTGATACTTGGCATGAGATTGATGTAGATAAACTAGTACATACTTCCATACATTATGAATCGAAAGCATTATATCCATGGAAATTAAACTGAAGTGATGCAGTCAATACCAACTTATCACCCATTGGCCCAGATATCATGTTGTGAAAATCTATCTGAATAGGCCAAGTGGAATTATATCTGTGGTAAATCGATTTGATTTAGTGACAGATTCGAAAGTCTTATTATTGTTCACTTTTTATTATTCTTTAGTCTACCTTTTTTTGAATTATTTTTAAATTTTCTTTTCATTTCTTTGAAGTGTTTATAATAAGCTTTGTCTCCACCCCATAACAGATCGAACTGAACCATTGGATGAACAGCATGATCGATCCAATTCAGTGTTACTTTTATCAAGAGTACTTCAAACAGATCATTGTTCTTCTAGAGAGAGAGAGAGGTAAGTCATTAATTGAGCACCATCTTCAACAGCTGTGGGTGTCATTTTTTTTTCCCTGTATGTTCCTTATAGCATGTGAATGGCTGCCATTAGTTACAGGTCTTCTTGATGGCAGCCCTGCATTTCACCTCCCGTTCTGTCAGCGATGACGTAAAAATGAGCTTTAGAAGTGAATCGGCAGGCTGTTGTTTGCTGAATAATCAGTTATAATTTTTTTTTTTAAACATTAAAAAAAAAAACTGAAAGCTCACACCAATTACTCAGCCATCAGATCGAATCGGTTTACCATAGATTTGATCTTTTGGTGATGAGATCCGATTCATTTTGATGCAGAAAAACTGAAGTAATGTAGGAGTCAAATTCATAAGAAAGCGACATTGGATGTTTGCGACATTAATAGCGTGTTTGAATCACAAGATGTATTATCTCTGAGGTGAATTATTCCAACTGCACTTTTTTGGGACACCCAATCAAACACAATTGGAGTTCACTTTGGATGGTGGCGCCATCTTTTGTTTGAATGGGTGGTGAGATTGTCTCAGATTGTTTTCGAGACCCTCAGTTTCTCATTTATCTTGTTGAAACCTATTTGACATCTTAAGGGTTTAAGAGGGGACATCTTTGTATCTAACCCAAATTTAGTCTGTCTTTCTTTCAGAGTTAGGACTCGAAAAGAAGAGTTTAGGGACACCAACAATCTAATCTAGTTTAAACTTGCTCAGTAGTTAGAACAAAAACAGGTTGATAAACAACTTACTAATCATTTCTCTTATTTAGAACATTAGTGGAGCCAAATATAAATGGTCCCTTATCTTTCAAACACTTTTTATATAGCAAGTAGTATCATTATATGTTAGATTTGATGGGAATCATCTAGGCTGGGGATTCCAAGAAGATTAGATTGCGAAAATTAAGTTGTAGATATATAAGTTAATATGTTTGATCAAGAGTCAATTTGTTCTTTCACTAATATTAGATGAGATAATATTTTTATATAAGTAGCCCAGCCTGTTATTAACAACAAATAATATGAATACAAATGTCTTGGAATTGGATTAGGATCCAGCCGATCCATTGGTTCCTTTATAAGCACGGCCTCGTATGCTGCCCCATGTTCCCGCCCATCCTTTGTTCAAATTCAAATCAGAACCCTATCTTGGATCTACGGCAGAAGAAAGGGACCCGACTCCGACTAGCTGCGAAGCCCGTCGTCGTCATCGTTCCGGCTAGCGATCCGAGCTCCGGCGACCAATGTCATCAGTGTACCTAGCCGTCGACGATACAGATCTTGACGACGCGGAGTTATGGGCGGTTATCGACTCAGCCGCCGCTGCCCACTCGGCCTCTAATTCACATGCCCGCCGTCCCAATTCTCTGAAGCACAACCATGCTTCGATGCCCCCTGTCTCCCCCATTTCCCCTACCACACGAATGTGCAAAAACCCTAGACCGGCTTACACGGTGGAGGAGGATGGCGGCAGTCCTTCTGCGGACGGTGAAGTTTTGGAGGAGCCGCCGGCGAGCCGGCCGCGGAAGATGATGAGGATGGCGGGTGGAGGAGACCGATTTGATTGCGGGAAGCAGATTGTTGCCATTCACAGGAATCCAGTGCGATCGCCGGGTTATTCGTCGTCATCAGTGGTGCCGGAGAGGTACGGCGAGCAAGAGATGTATCCGGTGATGAGAAACCTCGATGCGGAAGCGAACCGACGGTTGCCAAATGAGAATTTCGAGCATAGCTTGTCCCTGAAGATGCCTTCTGTTTCTCTCTTCAAGCAGTACCAGAACGCTGCAATGGCGGTAAATCATCTTTCCCTTTATTATCCTCCTTAGTTATGGTTTCAAGATCGTGGTTTTTCTGCTGGAAATTGCACACAGGAATTGTAATTTTTTCATTGTCTCTTCTGCTTCTTTGGATTGGCTTGGAAGATTATGGGTTTTGTAGGAAATGGCGATTAATTGGCAACATAGTTTGTCTTGGATTGTAATTCTTTCACTGTACCTTGTAAATTCACTTTCCGTTTTCTCCTCTTGCACAAACGCGTGCAAGGGTTGAAACTGAAATTTATTTGTTGCCATGACGACTTAGCTAGACAAAAGTCTTTTGACTTTCTTTTGGTATATGTAGCATAAGTCAGTACAATCTTTTCAGTCTGAAACTTCTCAATGTTTTTCAAAATTGGACATAAAGTGGTTGATTGGTCCTAAATTATGTCAGTAATTAGACAAGTCTCATGCTTTTGTGCGATCCGAACATGCCACTATAATCTATTGGATTACAATAAGTGCATCAACTGGACACAATGGTCTTAATATAAAAATCCTTGTTGATCGAAGACTGTCTGTATACCAAATAATTTCCAATTATCCGTATAACTAGTTCCATATTCATCTTGTTGATGTTTTTTGGTACTGTTTTTGACAAGTGACCATATCTCACCCGGGGAACCGAAGTAGATTTCTCTTCTATGCATGCAGTAGTAAGAGAAAAGCAACATGACTATGTCACATCTAGGTCCCAACTGATCCTCATTGCAGCTTTCGTCACTTCTGATTGTTTATGAACATTGCCAACTCTCCTACATGTCCTGGACTGAAAAAGTTCTAGGCATCCAGGTAGGTTAAAACTACCTAAGTTCAGAAACTTCAGATTTCTTAGCAGACACTTTAGAAGATGTAATGTGGTCTCCACATCCTTATAGCAGCTGTAGTTCACATGGATAAATCTAGCTGCTAAAGAATTTATCTGTAATCTCTCTCAAAAGGATTGTTACCTCTGGAAAAATAAGAAGGCATAAGGCTATTAAGTTTGTTTTAAAATGTTCTCTGCTAAGAGTTTCTTAATTGCGTGCATTTGATCTCTGGGCAAATGTGCCAGTTCAAACTTATTATCTCTCCCTATGCAACCATGCTTGGAAAACCGTACTTTAAAGTTTAAATGCTGTTGTCGAAACGGGAAGAACATCTCTGCCTTTGGTTTTATAGGCTAGTTAAGTATCATTTGGTTATGATGGACGGGATGGTCAATCGCGCACGTCGCATGACATCTTGATAAGCGAATTGTGTTTCAGTTTTCTGCAGAGGCTTAAATTTGTATTCCCTATTTGATATTTCCACTGTGCAGATCCTAGAGAAAGGCGACTATACGATGATTGCAGGACACCCCTTTATCAAGAAAACAGGTAAACTATTGGAAACCATGGCTTTTTTCGCTTTCTTGTTATACCCTCATCAGACTTCTTGATATTGGAAACATGTCGTTCTTTTACAGGATGGAGGAAAATATCGTTTTTTTTTAACCTTTCATTTGAAATTAAGGACAAGAAGATAGACATTGATCAAAATCGCAACGTCCAGCGTGCTGAATTTATTGTTAGAGCCTTCATGCAGTATGTGCATTGATTCATTTTACTGCATGCTGATCTTCTATTGAGATTTCATTCCATTTGCTTTTTTCGCCCCACTTGTTTTGGTTAATAGGGGTGGGAGGTTCTCTGATGGATGGGGCTCATGCGAACGTGGAGAGAAGAAATTCACGAAACCAAATCATGATATCCCAAGCACGGCAGAAACCAGAGCTAAGAATAAAGCATGCCAAGTAAGTCCATCCGTTCCAAGTCTGCTGCTGCATTTTTGAGATACATAATCGGAAATGTCAGGCTTGATTTAGACTTCACTTCAGTATTAAACTCTCTTATGGTACTTGTAACACGCTGATGTATTTGGTGTTTATGATGGAGACAGGACCTGCTTGGAATTGGAGAGTACAGGCCTGGAGCTGCCACTTCTGAACGCTAAGATTTCTGTATCATCCTAGGTGACTTGCATCTTTCTTCACAGTGGTCAAGGCTGTAGATTTCTGCATCACTTGAAGGGCTTCGCCTGCATCCATCTCTACAGCCTCTTGGTGAAGTCCACAGAATTCACATTGTCTACCTTGAGGAACACACAAAAGGAAGGAACAAAGAAAAAAACTGAAACAATTCGTTTCATCACAAAAAGAGAGAGATGAGAGAGAGAGAGAAAAGATGATCATGATGATAATGATAAATGCTGTATTTTGAAAATCTCTGTAGGCCTAACTGGAAACTTGGAAAGGCCATTTCTTAATCCATTTAACCGACCCTTTGTTGTTATCTTTTCTGAACTGCGATGGTTAATGTGTTGTTCAATTGGCATATGGCGTTGAAAGAATTTGTCAAACAGAAAAGAGACTTCACACCACCAATTTATTTATTTTTTTCTTGTGGATTTTTTTTCCTCTTACAATAAAAAAGACAATTGCGAGTTGGACCTGACAAAGGTGACTTGATTACTAATTATCTTCTTCTTACATTTTGAAAAGAAACTTAGATGTTCATGAAAATTTGGTTCTAAGGTGAATGAGAGGATTATGTGACCCACTACCCAAAGAAGAGTTTGAAAGTGCCCCCTCCCTCTTCCCTAGGTCATCAGCTGAGTTGTTGTCTGTGTCCAATGTACATCAGCTAGCATAGCGCTTCCATCCCATTTTTTAGTTCAAGGACATAGTGTCTATCGAGATCGACCTGGAGATCTGTTGCTTAAATTCTCCTAGCCGACCAATTTGGCTATGCAGCTAAGGTCCATGCTAATGTAGTTGCAACTGAAACCACATTTACTAGTTCAAGCGCAATCGCTTAAAAGGTGAAACAGGGGCAAAAAAATTAAGGTTACGCGAACAATAATGGGTAACCAGTTGCTCAGTTATTCAACGTATCTTTCTCGTTCGTCTCGAGCTCTGGGTTAGTAGCTTGGCAAGTGGAACAGTAAATCCAAGAAAAACATGAGATTCTTTCTTCCAGCCGTCCACTGTCGATGTACCAAAATCGATAATTTTTTTTCAGCTAGAAGTGGTGCTACTACCAACCACAAACAGTAAATAATAAATCACCAGATCTTTTGTCAACGGGCTGCGTGCAATCTGAATATAAGAAATCTAAAACATATTGGAGTCTGTCCCTGATCCGAAGATGACAAAGCTCTTCTACCAGAACTGGCTCATTTTTAATGCTAACAGAAATAAGATAATGGATGAAGACGACTGGACATGATGAAGCTGGTTTTTGTTACATCCTCTGTCGTCATTTTCACATTTGGAATACCACATCCCAGGAAGAAGCTCAAGCTATTGTCGCAAATAATCGCGTTTGATTGATTTGGCTTCCCAGTTAGAAACTGAGAATCCAAAGAAAATCACACACTTGTACACAGATTTCCAAAGACATGATTTTCTTTCTTGTTCAGAGAAATTGTGTGCTGTCATTTTTTTCTTAAATGCCGAAAGGAAAAGTTTCCATAGGCAGTTCAGATTCTGTGCCAATTTACTCTTCGCCTTAATCATATAGATAATGTAGCTGCTGTGGACGTTCTTTACTTAGTGGACGTACCTGGCGATGAATTCAAACCTCACTATAGGACAGAAACAATGTTGTCATAGTCGGCTTGAATCGCAATGAATTGGCTGATATAAATAAAATTTGCAACAGAACAATTTATTCCACCGGCAGATCTGATCGCACTATGCGTCACAATTTATAGCTGACTGCGTGAAAGTTGTTAAGTTTGATGGCACTATCAAGATCATAATTATGAATTTATGATGCGCTGCTAGGTTAGAGCGGCACAGGATTAGAGCAGCCCGACCATGGCCACAACTCAAGGCTCTGAGCTTCACACGTTTCATTTCATGGGCCAACCAATGACTTCACTGTAAGCGCTTACACATTGTTCACAAGCCACTTGGCCTTCGTAGAATCCATATAAAAACACTCAATGGGGATGTTTCAGATTCAGATTTAATGCATTTATTGTTACAGCATTCAACCGATTGAACATATACTAATGGGACTCGAAAATTTAGGTAAGCGAAAGCTACCATATGATTGACTAATCCTTCATTTCTTTATTGCTTTTAGGGTTTAGGGTTGTATCAGGGTTTGATGCAAAGGATTTGAACTTGGAAAACAGATTCAATGGTTTGAAACACAAACTGGGTCCGCACTTTTAGGTGTGATTTGGATTCAATGAGAGCATCATTGTAAAAACCTTCATAAACTGAAAGATATTCATATACTATAAGGAATGGGAGAAAAAAAGTTTTCATTAGTTTATTTAAATATGGGCTTTTATTTATAAACTATAAAAAAACGTTATAATAAAAAAAAAAAGGTTACGTGAAGGTCAAGGACGGGGACCCACCGAGGGAAGCCACCGGCCAATGGCGTTGAGCGAGAGAAGGTGCCTTAGGCGACCGGTAAAGCCAGTGGGCCCCACAATGTGGGGGCGCCATCGCTTTGGATTGGCTAAAAGGACTGAGATCTGGAATTTTTTGTGTCGCCCGTGGGGCCCACGCAGAAGGTGGCAACAAGAGGATGAAGCCAGCGCAGGTTCCGAGGGTGATGGCGAAGGGACGCCATCGATTTTTCCGGTTTCCTTCCTCTCCGCATCGTCCCACCACCAATAAAAAGAAGCGAAAGAGAGAAAGAGAGCGCGTCGTCGTCAATCATCATCATCATCGGGCGAAGGAGACGCACTCCACATGGAGTCAGGAGAGACGTTAGGTACGATCATTCATTCGTCTGCATCACGGCGACTGCTGCTTTCCTTCTCCCTCATCACGTCAACTGTTCAAACAATTAAACCTCTCTGAAGCAACTGCTGCTGTACGTCGAGTTCTTTCGGCGCATCTGTCTATTCGGCTATCTGCAATCTTTTTTTGAGAAAGAGAACTGCAATCTTTTGATTCTGTGATTAAGGGTGAACTGCGGATCTTTGTTACGATATGATAGAAGCACGATATGATAGAAGCAGACTTAGATTCACAATCAAGAGAACCAAGACCAAGTTTTTTGTACAGGGCCTTTAATTTCTTTTGCTCATTGCTCAACATCAGGATATACAAGCACATATACTATTTGCAGAGCGCAGACATGAGAAATACACGAGCACGCCCACGCACGCTTGCAGGTGCATGCGCGTGGACAAGCGGATATGCACAGAATACACAACGCTTTTCGGATTTAGGCAACCAAGGAGATTTTGAAATGCAAGTTTCAGATTAGCGGACAAAAAAAATACCTGCTAGCTTCATGTATTTCATTCTTCATAGGCTGAACTTACGAAGGCTCACGAAGAACTAAACCCTGCCACCAACTTGGCTTATTTAGCAGATCCTCCAGCTTATTTAGCAGATCCTCCAGCATTTGCATCCAGCACAAAAAACTGAACTCTGGGGGAGGGAGTACTCCGCAGATCAGCAAACAGCAGAGCCTCTTTTCATGCAAAAATAGTGGAAATGGTGCGTCTTCCATCAAGGCTTATCCGCCAACTCACTGCCATCTTCTGCAATCCTACCAGAAGTGAGAGTGCCAGTTTTCCCAAATGAACCCACTGCAGATATGCCTTTGAAGCTGCTGCTTCCTTCGCTTAAACTCCTCAGTCGTCTAGACCTTTGATTTTTGGACGTGCCATCGTTTTCCCCATCATCGATTTTGGGCTTGGCAACTACAAGCTGCACAATGGTGCTGCGGCAAAAGGGACAGGTGGGTGCGGCCGAGCAGGATGTGACAGGGTTTGGTTTACTGTGACAACAGAGGGCTAACGTGCAGTGGGCACACATCTGATGTCCGCAGTCTTGAACCTCAATAGTGCAGACCTGATCGAAGCAGATGCAACAGAGCTCAGAATCGCTAACCTGTGGAAAATTCAAAAGAAATAAAACTTGCATGAGTGAAAGAGGAACACAGCGTCAAAAGCACAAGAAATTTCTGATATAGATTTGCTCGCAAAAGGATCAACAATAAGTTTCTATAACCACACACAAACAGAGAGAGAGAGAGAGAGAGAGAGACCTCCGAAATATTATCCTCCGCAGAGATGTCTGATTGGCAAGAAGACAGTGATGAATCAGCTGTCCCCTTTAGGATGTCCTTCTCCCTTGCTCTGTTAGCCTCCGTGAGAGCTCTCTCCAAAAGGACTTTGGCACCTGGATCAAGTTCACTGATGAACTTCAAGGGTGACGGCCAATAAAGTGGCTCAGCAGAGTTGGGATTGAGCAATGCTGCACATGGTTCATGTCTATACTTCAGTGCTACAGCATATGGCATCCTCCTGCGTATAAACGGCAAAGTTGGCCATTCAAATGACGTTCATTTAATCAAGACGCTATGTAAGTTCACAAAGTTTCGCTCCCATCATAGTTGACGGGAAAAAAATCTGTTCCTAATACTGATGCGCTAACATGCACTTAGCCTAATGGAATAACCAAGAATCATGGTCCAAGATTTCACAGATCATGTGGATGTTGGTTCCCTCTTTGGGATATGAATGTAACTACTTAAAATCTCATAGTTATATCAGTATATCTTATTTTCTTCTTTTGCTTTCCTAAGAAATTGCTGCCAGAGTTGCAAAAACTAGTTTCTCTGTTTGCAAGCTGCTGCACGCATGAAGGATCTGAGGGCACGCAAGGAGTAGAGTAACAGGAAGCAGGGCACTTGGCAAATAGCAAATGAAAAAAAAAAAGAACATGGAATCTTGCTTATGGAATCATGTTCTTCTGCAAAACTAGAGGGAAACAAGCATGATATTCAAACTTTAGAAGTATGCTGTTTCAGATCAAAGATCAGTTCAGGTAAAACAGAACAAAATGATTTAAACAATGAAGCTCTGTGAAGAAATAATTGAGACTACAAAACCATGCCAGCATACCCTGAAGAATCTCGCTGACGCCGGTCTGCTCCCCAAGCAAGCAGCTCACGAACACAGTCCAGACACCCTCCCCGCGCTGCCAAATGCAAGGGAGTACTACCTGGAACACTGACCAAAATTCTGCTAATTAACACGAAAGAAAGTTCAATATTATTAGGAGGAAAACAAAGTTCAGGCGCAGAAGCCGTGATTGGGTTTATCAGGAATCTACCCATGGCCGCCAGTGGATGCACAAACAAGCCCTCCATTGGCCAAGAGAACATGCACACAATCAGGCCTTCCAGCGCGAGAAGCCAAGTGCAACGGTGTGGCTCCAGTTCCATCTCTCACATTAACAAACCTTGCAAATCCCCTGCATAGCAGAGAAAATTTTGTTGATCGAAGCCTAAACATGCATCAAAATATAAATCGGTGTTCTGTTTGCAGTTCATACTGATCCGACTATGAGAAGCATGATCAGGACTAAAAGATCTTCCAGGAGACCTACCAAGAATCAGCGATGGGTGTGGTATGGGCAGCAGAGAGAATGGCCTGTAGGCAGTCTGAATGGCCATAATATGCAGCATGGTGCAAGCAACTTCTGCCATGTGAGGAGTCGAACTTCAAGATCTGGAAAAGAAAATCAAAATGAGCATTCCATCTCAATCTCTGTTCCATCATCACCAAGAGTAGATGAAAAGACGCTGACAATTGAACAAACAGTTTCATAATAGAAATATCAAGAGAAAAAAACTTGATACAAATACACTTACATTTGCGCCCGCTTCTAGCAGCTTCTGAACGCAGGAAATCTTCCCATGCATTGCAGCTAGCATCAGGGGAGTCTGAACCATTTTCGATCAAACACATCAAGCCACAAAAGAATACCACAACTACCCTGAACAACAGATCAACCAAACTAAAAAAAGGAAGCACCAACCTTTACAACAAGAACTATTAATGGAAATAATAACATAATAACAACGACAATATCAGTAATAATAAGAACGAGATTCCTCACCTGTTTATGACGATTCAATACATCCGGATGAACCGATCGATCCAGTAACAAACTAAGAACCTGAAAGTAAAAAAATCAAGAAACAAAGATTCACACCAGAAGTACAACATCCGATTCCTTCAAGTCCCCATCCAAATCCCAACCAAGAAAACAAGAGAACCAAAAATTCCAGGAACCAAGTCCGCAACTCCAACCAAGTCACAGCGAAGGAAGATAAGGAGAGAGAGAGAGAGAGAGAGAGAGAGAGAGAGAGAGAGAGAGAGAGACCTCCAGCTGACCATTGACGGCGGCAAGGTGTAAGGCGGAGAGCTTGTCGTAGGTGGTGGTGGCCTGAAGAAGCAGCAGCGGCTCCCTGTCCAGAAGGGACACGACCGTCTCCACATCCCCTTCCCGAACTGCATTGAACCAACTATGGCTCCCACCGCTCACCGTGCAACTCATCCCCTGGCCCATTTTTTCTCTCTCTCTCGACACCCCTCACTGAGTAAGGAACAACAACCCCACTCTGTCAGCCCTTCATGGGCATCGCCAAATTGGGCAAGAGAAGAAGAGAGATGGCAAAAAATGTACGAGCGAGAGAGAAAGACAGAGAGGGGACGGGAGAAGAGAGGGAAAGGGGAACTAAGCCCCGGCCAGCACCAACAGCAGAGTTGTGTGATCATGGAGTATAAAAAGCTGAGTTTTTTTTTCTCTAGGTGCCCTTCCCTCCATGCTGACCGCGTGGGCCCGGGCAGAAGGGCCCACTCCCTACGGGCAGCTCACAGAAAAATTTTGACATCTTGGGTCTTCATCTTCTCAAAAGCACCCTCCTTCTCTCTGATGTCTGAATCCCAGTTACACAGACAGGAGTGAGACAGAGAGAGAGCAGAGGATTTGAAAGAGAAAGAAAGCAGAGATTCTACCGTCGACTGTCAAGTCGTAGACGGCGTTGGTCCTGACCTTGGGCTTATCAGAAAAGGGGATTCGGTGACACCCTCCGATGCTTAACCGGCGATCGATGCGATGCGGAACCGCGTTATACTCAATCCATCTTTCTCAACATCCATTTCATATGGAAAAACAGAAGATGCGAAAATCTTAGTCCCATCTTCCATGGAAAAAGTTTCGGAGAAGAATTTCATTCTCTCCCGAACCGTGAAAAGTTCCACTTAGTTTGCCTGTGTCATTTTCCATATGTCATACTTCTGCACCTTGTTTTCCATCGCCTGGTTGCATATGTCATGCTCTGTGGTTGTTTTCTATGTGAAAGCTCTCAAAAAGACAGAAATTACTGAACCCTCAAAAGTTTCACTCTGGTCAGTGTGGCAGAACTACACCTCAGGAAGCTTCAATGGAACGGAACTCCATGACCAAATTACCAATCGACTGCTGGTCTAACTCGTGAACACTCATTGGCTCGCCATGGCTTCTCTGCAACAGAGGCCGCCAAAGGGCGACTGACCGCCTCGAGTTTGAGATCAAAAGATTGGGCTTGACACAGGGTTCTATCAAACTACATATTTTAGAACCACAATTCTGAATCTTCGTTACCCACCAAGTTCATGGATTTCTCCCTCAAATCAAAGGGGAAGAGTGTGATTTCAGATTGAGGCCGGTTCTTGTTTTAGTTCATGCATCTTTCGAATAAGAAAGCTTAATGTGCATTAGCATTTATTGACTTGACCCCAAGGTTTCAAAATCCAATGATCTGATCTGAGACCTGAAATTGAGGAAAAGATTCTACTGTAAATTCATGAATCTTTCAGGCAAGAGCTCTTAAATCTTTATTGTAATTTCTCCAACGCTTCCAAAATCTCAACTGGCATTCAAGATTGACGACAAATTCTTGCTGTAATTTATACATCTTCCAAGCAAGAAATCCAAGACTCTTATTATAATTGGTGACCTGATCTCGAGATCTCAAATCACGTTCATGGCCTTGGGATTCTGCCACTGTCAAACCCAAGCCATATTTTTGGGGAGCTTGCTTAGGAACTAAAAACGTCAAGTTGACATAAGTCTATCTGCCTTTTCAATATAACGTCATTTATAAACACTCAAAATAACGTTAAACATAACGCTTTAACATTATTATCGTTGTTATCACTTTTAAATCGTCAGCAGTTAAAAGTGATTGTTCTTTGTGGTTTTGCGTATGGATAAGTTCGTGGCTTTTTAATAAATAAGCATGGACTGATTAAATTAAACAAGTAAAAGCTATAGAAATATATATATATAATATTTTCTAAAGATTATTAAATAAGATTATGCACATGATGGTCAAGATGATAAACCTAAGGTTCAAACTGGGCTTCCATGTTTTCCGGGAAGCATGGAGGTAAATTTGAAATTTTAAATTAAACTTTGGTCTTGCTATTTTTTAATCAACCAAATAGATCTTTTTTCCAGTTTTTTTATTATTAAAACAATACTTAAAAAAAACGACTAAAGCAATAAAAAGTTACTAAAAAAATTAAACGCATCCGTGAGTCAGTGCGAGCACGTTCGCTTGTGTATGGCGCAGATATGTGGTCAGAATGACGTCTTCTTGTCAGATGTGGTTGATGTGCTCATATGGGCATTGTGTGGGCAATTGCCCACATAGACTTAAACATAATTCTTACTTTCATATTGATATTTCAGGAAAAAAAAATCATTTATATATAGATGTATTTTTAAAATTTAAAATTTTATAACTAGTACTCCTTAACCAGAATCTTCTGACTTAACATGATAATCGCACTGGATGAGCTCATATTGAGTCTTCATTGTGTCGCTTGGGCCCGGCCGTGTCCTAGCGGGTTGACTACCAGATCTTTTGAGGTCATCTTGAGATTTTTTTTTAGATCATTTATGATGCTGACCAAATGAGCTCTAGATTGGATAAGTAGCTAACATGAAATTAAAAAAAAAAAAACAAAAAATCAACATTTAAGTTGAGAGACTTTATGGCTTGCCCGAAATTTACAACCCCAAGGCTCTACTTGGCTCTTAGTCTTAGCATGCATCAAGGCTTTGCCAAAGAAGATGCCTATGAGATTTGAACTAGCGACATGCCGCTTACCAGTTGCATGCTACCAATGCTGATTTTTTTTTTAATAACAATCTATGACTTAAAAATGAATTCAAAACTAAATAAAAATATATTTCACGTTATATACATATATATATTTTTTTCTTAATGATCCAAAAGTGTCGTTCCATGGGAACAAATTTCTTAGAACTCTCTTTCTAAAACGACGTGTTTGATTTGTTTTTGGTCGAGAGTTCGCCCATTTCAAGGTCAAGGAATCATGGAATTGCGTATTCCCAGTGTCAGCACCGACGTGGATGGTGATGCATCTCTCCTCCACTCTGCTGCCTGCTTCCGCTGCTTCCCATTAATATTCCTGCGAACAACCAAGTTCCTGAACTAAGAGAATCTTTAGTTCAGAAGTCCCTGACATTGATTTCCTTGTGAAAACTTTCGAGATCCCAAATTTGGTGGTAGGAGCACATGTTGTTTGTCACATTTATCAGGAAACTGAAAACTCTGAAAAACCAAGAAGCTGTCTCACTGTTTAAAGCATGATTATTTTCACATATTCGAATATTCCTTCATCTTTTAACTTGGTAAGCCTATTTTTTTATTTTCCAAAGTTTACTGTTCTTATTTTTCTCATTCTACATAAGATTATGTGAATATATATTGCTAATATGTAGGTAAAAAGGTTTGATTGCTGGTGTGACAACTGAAGCAGATCGAGCCAAACTAAGTCTGCACTGTAGGCGCCGAACTGTCTAACTCAATACCTACCCTCAAACAAGTCGTAGTCGTGTAGAGGGGTGGAGTTTGGTCCAGCTAAACATATATATAAAAAAGTCAGATTCGAAGTTTAAAAAATATAATATGAAAAGCATATGTCATGAATTTATACGTGCCAACCTTCAACTATTTGATTGCACCAAACCTTTTCTTCAAATAAAAAATAAGTGATCGTGAAGAGTTAAGCTGATCTCTCCCTCGAGGCAGGATTGAACCTACCACTGCATTCTTTGTTGCTGCGTCCATTTACTTTGACAGACTTAATTCCAACCCATGAAATGGACTAATCATACACATCTTGTTCTTTCAGCGAAATCCACAGTAGATGCTAAAATATATGTATCTAAGATATATATATATATTGAATAATGATGTTGGCTACCCATCTAATCTCGGCAATCTGATTATCTATGATGGACGGTTAAAAGAAAAACAAGGAGAAAAAAATTATAAGCATTTACCAACTGGTCTCTGCTTTGAGTGAGCAGAAGGAGAATCTCACACTACCCGAATAAAAGTTGAAGCCCTTAAGGACCCGAGTTAGAAAGGTGCTTGGTGTGGAGGAGCCTTTCAATGCATGTCAACTAGTATACGGGTTCAAAGCGGCAGCAATTCGGCTCGAACCAGTGACTGGCTGCCTTGTTTTCATTTGATAACTGCAGTTATTCAGCTAGTTTACATTTCAATCTTTACTTGTGATCGAACTTGGAGTGTAAAATACTGTTGAAGCGCATCTGTTCATTGCAATCTTTGGCCGCCTGGTTTCCTGTTTCTATCTCTAGGCTGGCATCTCAAGGAAGGAATACAGTAAGAGCGTCCTTATCACTTCCAAAGTCGATGCGTTATGATACACTGGTTGATGGTAGTACAGACTCAGCTGTGACAAGAACAATAATGTTAGCAACAGGGAGACAGTTCTGACTGCACCCAAAGTGTGAACCATAATTGTAGTGAGAGAATGAGTTTGAAGTGAGATGTGGGCAGCCAGCCTCGTGATGCATGCACATGATCCAGCAGACAAGAAAACAAATGGTCCTTGTTACGTGCTTCCCATTCAAAACAATAATAAAAATACTCTCTCTCTCTCTCTCTCTCTCTCTCTCTCTCTTCCTTTTTCAGATACAAAATGTGGAAGCCACTGCCCAGTTTTGTTCTAAGAATGATAAGAAAGTTTAATTTCAAGAAAAATGTCTCTGTAATATATGGTTTCATGACTCAAAACTGTGCACTGTGTTCTTAATTTGCTTATCAGGAACTATGGTATATGGCATGGATTCAACGCTTTAGACTATGTCATGCTCACTTATATGCATTTTTTGCAGGAAATTTGCATGAATGGCTTGTTGGTCTAGATTAGAAAAAAGACTTATCGGACTGTTTCGCCTTTTAAGGGCCGTTTGACAGCATTAACATATTGTTATTGGTTCATGAATTTGTTTTTAAAAGTAAGAGATGTTCATGTAAGACTAGAACGAATATTTCATGAATCTGTTTCATTTTTTAGACAATAACAGCCAAGAATATACATAGAAAACTTGGTCGCTCGTATAATAACTAAAAAATGTTTACTAAAATCTGAGCATGACATCACGTGCAAAGGATCAGTTTTCTTAGAAGAATGAAAAAGAAAAAAAGAAAGAAACTCAGAAAGCGATGCATATAATAGAAGCAAGAGAAAGGCAGGAGCTCCGTTTTCACTTTAGAGGATTCTTTGTTCGAGAAACCAACCACTGTAGAAGGCCGTGAAAATGATGGCAGGAAGAGAAAGTTTTGGAGCTTCCTTCACTGTCGAGATACCTTTCCCGATCCTCTTCCTAGTTTTCGTGTTTGCAAAAGATCTGCGATGAATTTTCAACTTTTTTTTTTTTGTTTTCTTAATTAGAATTCTCGGTTCTTTATGCCCATGATGGCATTAAAAATAAAAAATTAAGTCCTCGTAACCAACAAGAGGACTTTTGTGTAAGAGTGGGCCATGTGAAACCGTATCCTTTTTTTTTGTAAGGTCACAAAGCATGCACCTTTCCATTCTCCATTAATGTGTGTATGCACGAGTCCTTCTCTCTCTCTCTCTCTCTCTCTCTCTCTCTCTCTCTCTCTCTCTCTCTCTCTCTCTCTATATATATATATATATATATATATATATATATATATATATATATATATATATATATATATATATATATATATTAAATGTATCACCATTTTCTAATAGGTTACAAGAAATTAACCAGACATCATACAAAATGAAGGGTGCATTGAACTGAGACAACATCATTCATATTCCTGGAGTTCCATGAATGTGCACGCGTGTATGCACGTGTCCTTAAAACTAGAGAGAGAGAGAAAGAATCACAATAAGGCTTCACCCTTAATCCTTAGCCCCCGATGGCCATTGAAAATTATGGGAATCGAATTTGATACAGGTTGATTGACAAAATAGGGAGATCTCTCTCCCTCTCTCTTTTCTTGCTTACTATCTCGCTTTACTCTCATATATTAAACTCTTTAAGTATGACCCCAAAACTCTTAAAAATTATACATTCATATATATATATATATATATATATATATATATATATATATATATATATATATATATATATATATATATATATATATATATATATATATATATATATATATATATATATATCCATGCTACCAAAAAAAAAAGATGTTATTGATTCCATGTTTTGCATATTAAGCGCTGGCTTGGAGCACTTTCGAAGTTAAAGAGGACAAGGCGCCTAGAAGAACGGAAGTTTGTTTAGTTGGCGAGGTCCAAACTGATGCCAAGGACATTGGCCAACTCCAAAGAGAAAGAAAATGGGGAACAGGATGCAGCAAAGTTGAAGTATTTTAATGCTTCCGAGGAGAAAAACGAAGTGGGCAGGGGCTTAACGTCGACTTGTGAACCATTGTAGCCCACTTTGCAGTAGTAGAGGACAGGTTGGGCCTTGAATCATGCATTGATGTTCAATAAATTGATGTGCAATTGCTTCCTCGAGAAAGAAAGAAAAAGAGAGAGAGAGATGGCCTTGTGGCATGTGTTTGATAGCTTCGGATTTGAGATCCGAGAATATCACAGACCGTGATCCTGTCGGATTACAGATCCATGGATTTTATAACATAATGCGGATCTCAAATCTACAATTATGAAAATCTACTGTTTGCTTATGCAATGGATTTCATGCACCTATGTTAGATTTGATCTAAGGCTCTCCAACATAGCTGTAAGGCCCAGCTAGCTAAGCTTAGATTGGCTAGCATGTAGCTGACCCAGCTAGGCTCATGTGAAAGTGTAAAGGAACCGAGTACAGGCTCACGATGTAGGCATGGTTGGGACAGCGTCCAAGCATCATGATGTGATTCCTTTCACCAAGCAGAGAGGGACAAAAATTTTAGTGGCGCCTAACTTTGGAGCTTGTTGATGATCCCAATGAATGATATAGATTATGAAAGGGATCCACGAGGTCCAGTTGATAATGCATGCAAGATCCAAATGGAAACACTGACCCGAGGAGCACCAAGAGAGGCTGGATTTGGATCGGACCTTGACACTTTGAGTCTGTTCATGTCAGATCATTAGTTTTGGTTCATAAAAATAGAGGAAAAGAACTTGAATGTGCCCTTTTGGATGCAGGTTTTGACATGTGATCCAGGGGCGGAGCCAGGATTTTCTTCAGGGGGGGCTGATAGTCCAACCTCTGAATCCAGGTAAGGCCAACTGAATTCAAATCCAAAAAATACATGGCACAATTAAAATTTTTTTATTTTTTTCAATGTAATTTTTTTTTTTTTCATTGGTCGGGGTAGCTCCCTCCGCCCCTGATGTGATCGATTGGGTCTGGATTATAGTTGGATCTCATTTTCAGTTCAGACTGGAGATTCAGAGTCCAGGTGCACAAATCCACCATTCAAATGGACAATTGCTGGTCATATCACATAACAAGGTCAAAAGTTCTTAGATGGAAGTGCAATTGAAGGGTCATTAGAACTTTGGTTCTTCACCACCCCGGCCTGCCTGATGCCTTTTTTTTTTTGGGGCCCAAATCGGGAGGGGTACTAGGTACCCACCCGACGCCCAGCCTTATCCTTTAAGAACGCAAAGATGTGTTCTTGTTTTGTGACTAACCTAGCTATTCATTCAGTTTGTAAAACATATTTAATTTATGCCCTTTCAAAAATGTTACGATGTTTGATCAAAACTAGGTTTTTCTCAATTCGAGATCTTGATTGTGGTCTCAAAACAACTCAAAACACTGTTTTGAGGGCAAAATGATCTGAAGATTGTTATAATTGTAATAAGAAAATAAATGACAGTGATAACTGGTTAATTTTTGGGGCAGATTCATATGACGCTCACATAGTGTTCTCGCTATCAAATCACTTTAATGGCATTGACAAAACATCTTGATTTGGAAAATGAAAAATAAAGAAAATACTACAATCTCAATTTAAATGTTTGGTTTTGACTCTATGCAATTCAAAAGCATACGCCCCATTAAAGACTTTTGTAAAAAAACGCTTGAAATTTAATCTTGTATGCAGTTGAATAAAAACTGTTAATTTGTAGATTCATGACTAGAATCTATAGTAGAACCAGGAATTTAGTCGTGTTTTGCGAGTATTTCAGATCTCATGATGTTTTAGTTTGTCTCAATGAAGTTTTTAACAATTTAAAACTTGGTTGGAAGGAGTCAGCCCGTGACAGGCATGATTGATATGTGCCGCACAGACTGAAGGAGTCAGCCCGTAACAAACATGATTCATATGACAAGAATCAACAAGATTTGGATCGTTTTCCGTTGACAAAGCGTGTTCATTTCCTTGAATCAAATCATGCATAGATGTCTACAAATCTAGTAAAACACTTGCAATTGTAAGATCATAGAGGTACTTTCATATAAAACTACAATCGGGTAACAGTTGAGTGACTAAATAAAACTCAAATCCATCTAAAATGCATTTTTGATCTTACTTCAGGAACCCAAATCCAAGAATAAATTTTGGGTATGGTTCTGCATCCATACCACGGTTTTGGTCTTTGGATCCGGTCATAAGATCATGAAAGCATCCGAATGGGATAAATGGGGGAAACTTGCAAAGAAACGATGTCTATATTTGTAATTCGACTTCCGCGCGGCACCACTCGGTCGTATAACTACGTCTAGGGTTAGGGTTTTGGTTTTTCTTCTCCGTCCGTGTTGGTGAGCTTCAGGGCTGCTCGATCTCTGGCGGTTCAGTTGGCGGGTAATTTCTCTCTCGATTTTTGTATGATCATTTCTTAGATCAGGAAGCGACCGTAGTTCGTGTCTTAGTTGTATTCTCTTGTTGCTCTGATTTTTTTAGTTGGAGGGATTCATGATCTGCTCTGTTTGTTCATTATCCTGTGCTTGTTCCTCTCCCATTTCAGTTAGGAATTTGAGGAAAAAAAATCTCCTGTTTCATCCTTAAATGCTAGACCATCTCTCTCTCTCTCTCTCTGTCTCATTATTCCTGTTATGATGAAATGAAGACATTTGGATTTCTGAATATTTGATGTCTTCATCGGTAGAGTTTGCTGTTGCTTGCAATTTTAGGTGTCCCGATTTTGGATTTGTCTCGTTGGAGGGAATGCTTCATAGGTTGTTAAATTAACTGCCATGTTTCTGGGGTTAGTTGATTGCCCGTGGAATAGTGGGGTCTTCGCAGTTTCTGAGATAAAAATTCCTTGATCCTTCCGTTTTTTTTGGTGCACGAGAGACTGGGCATCAGAAATCTTTGGTTTTCCCTTTCATTTAGGGAAATTCCACTGGTTTTGCTTTCTTGTGAGATTAGGATGTGTTCGGAGCTATATATAAAGGGCAATACGCCCACACGGGCAGACATGTTTCCTTAAGTTCTTTCCTTCTGCTTTGTTTTGATTTGTAGGAGGTGGAGATGGCCCCGTCGCAGCAGAAATCAGGGCTTTTTGTCGGGTTGAACAGAGGTCATGTAGTGACGAAGCGTGAATTGGCTAAACGGCCATCGGATAGAAAAGGGGTATGTTGTTGCGTGATTTTATTCAAAGCCTTGTTGTTCTTTGTTCTTTTTCATCTTCCATTTTAATTATTTTCTTAAGTTGGTCATAGGTGTCCGCACTAGTGTATCAAATTTACTTTGCATGATTTGCCCTCGACTATGTTCCGCATGGATCTTTATATGCATATGGGTTTAGTGGAAAAGTAGGTTAGTTCCGGTTTATCTTTTCCGTCTAGCTCAGTTAAGGGAATGAACTTTTGAGCTAAATTTTGCAATTTTTTCCCATGGAGCGTGTTTAGTCATTTCTTTTTCTTTTTTAATTATTTGATGGAATCAGGTAATGGAATTTGAGTTTTCATCTGTACTGATGCTCTTGAGGAGCTGAGCGATTCTTTATATTATACATTCTGTTATATATTGGGAAGCCCTTAACAACAAATAAGAAGTATAACGTTGTTGTTTTGATTTGGATAAATATTTTTTTCTTGTAGTCAACTTCTTTAGTTGATGGCTATGTCCTCTTCCTAAATTGTACTAGTTTGATATTTGCAATGTCTTGGAACTATTCATGTAATTGATTTCTTTGAACATTCTTTATGTTTCAGAAAAGTAGCAAAAGGACGCATTTCGTCCGGAACCTTATCAGGGAGGTTGCTGGATTTGCCCCCTATGAGAAGAGGATAACTGAGCTTCTTAAGGTTGGGAAGGACAAGCGTGCTTTAAAGGTGGCAAAAAGAAAGCTGGGTACCCACAAAAGAGCCAAGAGGAAGCGTGAGGAGATGTCTAGTGTCCTCCGCAAGATGAGGTAGCGTTATGTGCTGACTGCACACACATACACATATTGTGTTCAGTTATTACCTTCTTTTTTCTGTGCATTTCTCTGAATCACCATTGGGATGCATTTTAAATAATATAAGCAGTCCCCCTTTTTCTTCAACAAATTTAAACCACATTATGTGCTTGGTGGATGCCGTTTCTGGTCTCCTAGAGACGAGCTCAAATTGTAAATTTTCAAGAAGTAAACACAATGACAGGAACCAACAGGTAGGTGAGAGTTCTGTATAGCAAAAGATTCGATAATCAATAAAAAGGAAGAGGTTCACAACGAGCCACATGAAGAATCTGTGGGATCAAACTTAAGTCTGGGTCCAGAGATGACCAATGAGTTGGATTGGATTTCCAAATTTCATTCAATAAGAGCGTCAGTCACCATTGGATCAAGATGCTAGTTCTTATTAAGTGGACTATATACTTTTTGAGGATTTCCTATAGATGATCTCAGTGCCATTTTAAAAGTTTGTCCCTCCCAGTTTTATTTATGTGCCTATTTGAGAAATTTGATCCTGAATATGCCTGAACTGAGCTGTTTGTGACCGATGTTGTTAAGGCGTAACCTAGGCACAACTCCAACTGCATCTCTTAAGTCCAGTACTTTGGTGATGCAAGGTATTGGTGCTTGTGCCTACCTCAGTCCATAGAAGTTGAAGAAACACTCAGTGACTCAACGGTGTTCTTAAATATTCTTTAATGAGGATTAAATAGTGCTGGAGACTGGTGTGGTGCACATTTTTAAGTTGTGGAGGCCGAATTCCACTCTTCCTTCTTTAATGCTATAACATTACATTTGTCTTCAATATATAGGTATAATATAAAATCACATAATATTGACTGTCATATTATATAACTTAACAATTAATAGGTTAGTATATATAATAGTTGTTTTCATTCTTTTTAACATATATATTAAGTTATGTATGACAATCTGATATATCGTATAATACAAATTATATAATAATGGCTGTATGTACTATAAATTTATAATCATTTAAACAGTCGCCTAGTGACTTTGGTAACATAGTTTGTGACTACAAATGTTGATATGGTTTAACCATTAATGCATGTTGGTAGAGATTAAAATGGATTTAGATAAAAGCTAAATCTTTTAGGAGTGATCTATAACTTGTTGCATTGACAAGGCATGTGGATTTATTCCATCACCAAATGCAGACAGCTTTCAACCGCTCTTCTGATTCTTGGGCATTTTTTTTCTTTCTTGCAGGTCTGCTGGTGGTGGTGAGAAGAAGAAGTAAACAGTTCAGATGTGTGTGTCAAGCGAACTGGGTTAACGCAGTTTTGCAGTTAGCAATTGCCGAAAACAATTTTCTTCTTTCGTTTTCTGACGCTTGTAGTTTCAGCAGGTCATGAGTGGCGTAGAAAGAAATTTATCTGGTTTGTTTCGAATGACAATTTCTTTTGCCCACATTCTGCTTTTCACGCGGCTAAATATTGAACGTGATCCTGATTTGATGCGGAGTAAGCAATAGTGCAAATCATCGGCAGATTTCTGTTTCTGCTCCGCTCCTGCTTTAGCGTTGAAAAAAACTTTTATATTTTGAGGAGCAACTCACCACACAAGGCCACTGTTGCCTGTTGGTACTCATCGTTTTACATCTTATGGGGATCTTCCTTTGACATGAAAAAACCAAAAAATTGCTCATGGGTTTGGGTTATCTTGCGTGAGTTGTTCGTGGTACGTTACCTTGAACTGAATCCAGAGTAATGGAGTTTTAGTTGTTCAGGATTTGCTGGTTCAACTAATGACTGGTGAAAACTGAAAAGCTTCAAACCAAACTAATGATTTATAACACTTGGTTTACCTTACAATTGTGACGAGGTTGGTGTATCTTAGAATGAATGATTCGGAAATTACAATGAATGATTTAGGAAATAACTGGAATGGGAACCATCAAAAGATTTGACTAATGGCGATCGCTAGGCAAAAATTGTAATGGCTTTGCATGACATATCACGGTCAGATGCCGCAGACTATATCCGATCAATTTTTAGTGTCAACGTATTTCATTCGTGCATTCCTAAGGCGTAACTTGGTTAATTTGAGACTGGCGTATTAAGTTTAATTGTTTGAAATGAGGCAGTTTGCTTATGGTTGATGGTCCCCGTCATCAGCGTTGGTTGGGAAGTAAACTTCCCCTTCTATCTCTATTTGTTCGATGCGGCAGAGAGCACTTAAAAAGTAGCAACTTGAGTAGATGGCCAAGGTCGGAGCCAGAAAAATTTAATTATATATTACTATATATTAATTTAAATTTTTAAGGGGCGTCTGTATATAAATTAAAAAAATTGTCATAAAATTTCATTATAAACAAACAAGTTTTACGGGGTCAGTATGGACAATTGCCCACACCATGTCAACACCTGCTTCCGTCGTCTAGTTTAGCCTGCAAGCTTTCATGCGCTTGCAGCATGTACGTCGAAGGTGATTATATTACAATTTGAACTCACTTAATTTACGCCTTCTTATACGTTCTAGATCTTGGTGAAGTGGTAATACAATGATTGAGAGAGAGAGAGAATAACTCTTGCTTTGAATTCTTCTAGTCTATACAGACCAAGTGGAGAAAACAAATTTGACTTCCAAGTACATGCGCTGTCTGTCCATATTCTCCAGTAGCCATTTCATTGCTCATTTTATTCGTTCTAAGAAATTGTTGGGAGTACAGAACTGCCAATGGCTCGCCTCCTTGTTGAAAATGATCAATAGGTCCAGATTTGACTCAAGAAAGCAGCTCTTTCCTTGTCTCTTTCGCTTGGAAACTCGTTCTTGTTGCGCTATATGCAGTTACCTTGTTGGACCTCACATGTTGTTTGTCTTCTTTTAGATATGAAATGCTTTTCCCTCCATGCAGTGGCCCCATGCCACGATATGAGCATATATGATGAGATTGGTAGCGAAATATCCTATGTATGATATGTTTCGGTTTAAAGAAAGAGCACCATCGATTTTTTTTTTTCACTTTTTGCTTCTTCACAGTAATCACACTTGTCTATGGCTATTTCCCTTGAAGATTTTAGTTCCGGTGAGCGCGAGGAAACCCACTGCCCGAGTGAGAAGCCGAAACCCCCATCCTTAACCTTTTGCTTTAAGTGGTCTATGTAATTTGACTAGTAAACATCGAGTTTCAAATTATATTATTTTGTGCCTCAAGGGGCATAGCGTAGGGCGCATCCAAGTTGAAGGGTGCACCGTTGCTATAGCTGTCACCGATACAGCTCAGGACCCCGGAGGCAAGGAGAATGGGGGGGCCTTCGGGCCTTTTCCGGGCGGTGAGATAATACCTCTCGCTCACCTAGAAATTATATTATTTTGTGGTATAAAAAATGAAAATTAAGGATAGAAAAAATCTAACGATCGGCATTGCTTCAAAACCTGAGGAGCTAAAAAATCATAATTTTTGTTTCTAAAAGCATGACAGAGGACACGATTTTTTTAACCGATTTTTTGGGATCGAGAACATGAAAGGTAACGCACGAACCAACAAAAGTTTGGCATTTATTTCTTGCTGACGCACGTACTGATCGTTAAACTGTTGAGCTCCCTCAATCAAATTCTTTTGATGTGCACCAAGTCTTTATCAGGAAAGCAAACGTTGTTTCCCGTTGAGCTGCCACATCCTAGAAGCATTGGCCTTAGATATCAAATTATTGGTCTTAATTTGCATAAGATAGTAGAAAATAGCTGCAAGATCACAAGCGAGTCGCACTTTTTGCTTGGCAATGTACTGAGTTTGTTCATCAAATTAGCAAGTGCAACATTAATTGCAAGCGACCAACTTCGGATGAGTTTGTAAGAGAAACTTAAGTTTTTGAGTTTTCACATGACATATGTAGTTAAAAGTCCTAAGCCGGATTAGGCGACAGCCTCTTGAAAGGGATAAGTAAAACTTAGGGGTGAACACGAGCCGAGTCGAGTCTCAGTTTAGTTAGTTCGAGTTCAGCTCGACTCATGAAACCTCGAGCTAAAACATAGGTCGACTGAAGCGGCTCGAGCTCGACTCGGCATTTAAAACCAGCCGGCTGGGGCACAATAGGGCCCGTCCAGAATGAGTCGGGTCGAACATCGGATCCGGGTCGGACCCGCGAAACGACAGGACCCCTTGAGTCACGCTCCGAAGGCTGGGGGTCACATGGGGCTGCGAGGAGATAGGCTCCAGAAGCGGGGCCCACTCGCCGATCCAGCCTGTCTTTTTGAACCCGATATCCGCTGATGGAGGTGGGGCCCCGTCCAATACCAACGGTCAGGATTAGAAGCGGCGCCATTTCAACGGCGGAGATTCGCGGAGAGTCAAAGAGAGGTGCCAAGTCAGACCCGACCGCCGGTGCTGCGAGCCACGTCATCCATGTGCGAAGTGGGCCCCCGCAGATCTCACACGGAAAGGGATTTCTATTCGGCGGGCCCCGCAGAAGCCCGCTGTTCGCGGCTGTCCGATCCGACGATCGGACGGCTGAGAACGCTCTTTATCCTTCTGCAACCAGGAGGTATGTTGGTAGCCGCACTTCGTCGCCGATTCGTACCTCAACTCCTCGCCCAACCGGAAAAAATCGCTATTTTGTCACCAGTCGACATTTTTGCCCTGAAACTATTATCGAAATGACCAGCTTTCCTCTCTCCAACAAATTACAAACAACACCCACGTCTTTCGCCCATATTATAAGTTGCGGGCATGTTGTATTCGAAATTGCGAAATCTCAAAAGCAGACGTTTTCATTGTTCGTATTCTCTCATCGTTAGACGAAAGCAACAGTCTCTGATCGACCACAATATCGAAGATCGTTGTCAAGAGTTGAGGGTGGTTGGATGTGACATTTAAAGGATCGGATGGCGTGTATTCATAATTATTGAAAATAGTAGGTCTGTGTATGTAATTTAGTGGCAACGTTTGAGATCGGCCCGTCCTCTTAGTTTGCGGCTGGGTTGGTATATGAAATTCCTCGGCTGACAAAGCCGGCGAGTTTGAGAAGGCAGAAAAGAAGAGAGGAGCCGGAGACTCTCGGTCAAGGCGCGAGAGGGGGAGAGAGAGAGAGCAGGTGGAGGAGGAAGACAAAGACGAAGAAGGACAGAGGAGAACGAGGACGCGTGATTCTGATCATCTCTCGCTCTCTCTCTCTCCTCCCTTCTTCTTCTTGGAAAGCAAATAGCAGAAGGAACCAGACAACTGAAATCGCCGACATTCGTCCAGATTTCCTTAACTTCACGGATCCCCAAAAGAAATCGGTTGAGATTGTTTTTTTCTTAGATTTTCGAGGGAGGAAGAGGGGAGGGGAGGAGGAAACGCGAACTAGATCGCGTAAGTTGTCCTGATTTTGAGAACTTCAGAGATCCCAAAGTCTCGGTCTATTTTTTATTGGTTTTCACACACAGGGAGAGAGGAGGGAGAGGGAGAGGAGAGAGATGGAAGAAGGTGAAAGGGGTAGGGAGGAGGTGCAGTCGCTGATGGCAATTACAGGGGAAGTGTCGGGGATAACGGAATTCCGGTCCGACTACTTCAGAAGGGAATTTGTCGGCCTGAGCCGGAGGGTGAGGCTCCTCTCTCCATTGCTAGAGGACGTCAGGGACTGCGCCTCCTGGCCCCTGCCAGAGGAAGCCCTCGAGGGGCTGGCGTCGTTGCGGCAGGGGCTGGAATCGGCTCGCGACCTACTCAGGTTTGGCAGCAGAGGCAGCAAGGTCTTCATGGTATGGTCCTTCAGTTCGTCCTTTATCCTCCCCCTCGCCTGCTTTGCTTATAGTCATTCTTAGCAAATTTTTCATCTTGAATTCGAGGAAGTTGGAGTTTCTCCTTTCACGATTGACGCCTGTCGAACGTTGTTCGTGGCTTTCTTTTTTCCCCTTTGCGAGAACTTGATAAACGATCATGTCAGAATTTGGTTTAGGATTTAAGGGCACTTTTGTCCTTCTCGTAGTTTAGTGCATATTTTGACTCCTTTCCTTTTATTGCGGACCCAACTGCAGCGAATTCCTCCGTCTGTTTTTTATTTATTTGTTCAGAATGATTTATTGCGCTAGTCCGGTTTCTTTCTTCTTCATTGGCGATACATTTAGTGTGAATCTTTTGTAACCAATTGATTTACAAGCTCTGCATTTGAGCACTTTAGCTCTTTTAAAATAAAGTATCAACAAGACAGGAGAACGACGGCTGTTTTTTGAGGAAAATTAGTTTTCCTCGTTAAGAAAGTTAAGGTGGCCAGTTTCTTATGCGTCGTTTGACTCTCATTCTTGGATGGACCTATGGTACTATTGTTCCTTACTTGGGAGAAAGTTATAAGTCTCGTCTTTGTGTGGTACCGGGATCATGTGTGAACTCCCCGAGTCAACGTGAAGACTTTATCCTAGAAACTAAAACACCCCACGGTCAAGATGGCAAGTTTGGCCTGTAACTGAGATGTCCAAATCGTTTGATGCTTTTGCCCGGTTGAAAAACGAAAGTTCCCTTAGTTTATGCCATTATATTTGGATCAGCAGGTTCCTGTCAGCTAGGAAATTTGTAATACAGATATCCCCACTTAGCTAGTATATTTGCCGTTTACTTTAACTGCAGTTGTGCACTGAATATTGTATCCACTACCTTTTGATATGATAAGTAATAATTAATACCATCTCCGCCAAATTTTGCCTACCTGGAACAGTGGAATATCTTCTGTATATAGGTATTAAAGTTCTTCGGAGAGTAAGGTCAACGTGTGAAACTATTTGTGTGCATCCAAGCTAAACTTAGAAAATTGATGCCTTTTGTTAGACAATAGTAATCTATAAGGTCAAAAAATGCCAATTTCATCGTATATCAAGCAGAAATTCCTACAACAACTCCAATTGCTTTTTGTGCGTCAATAGTATTCACGTTTTCTTCCCCTCCTACAAACAACAGCGATAAAGGCATGCCATAGATTGCTTATTATATTTTGTTAGTGTAATTTCATTACTTCATCTGAAGGTTCCTTTTCTTTGGTGCTGATTAAAATTAACAAAAGGGAAAAGTAAAAGAAAAAACTCTGAGTTGCTTCAATGTGCTGGAAATTTCCAGGCTAGAACATGCAATTTTTTTATTCTCTGTTTAGAGCTTCTCTGTAATAGTCCAAACTCCAAAGTAAGATAAATATCTCTGGCAACTTATTACATGAGTCAAAGAAATAAATCAATGATTGTCATCAATACTAGACTCAAAAGGATCATGACGGAGAAACAAGGCTGGAACTAGAGGAGTTTTAGTTAGATGTTAGTCACTATTTAGAAGAGGAAAAAGGAAAAGCATGAGTAGTATCATAACCCATTATTTCTGATCTTGTTTTTTCAAGGGAAAATTATCGTGGCACAACTGCAAAAATATCATAAAATGAGAAACAGGAACTTTCATGTCCACCCAAAACTGGAAGCAACTGTAAGCTACTCTCTTTTGCATTCTTGATTGTTATATGGAGTTGCAACAGGTAGGGGATGGAATTCTCCGTGATTTGGTTGATTTTCTATTGTTTATACATGGAACAGAAATTTCTGTATGTGCAACTAATCCATAAAATTTATTCCATTATTTCAGTAGGTTTAAATTCAGTAGACTAAAATATTTTGGAAATATTGATGTACTCGTTTCTGAAAATAATGACTAGAAAAAGTAAATTCTAATAAAAACATGAACCCTTGTTCGTTTAATGCACATATCTGCTTTATATGGCAATGACAAGTTTAGAAGATCTGTCTTGTAGTAATAGATTGTTGTTCTTTGTACGAGCATTATAGTTCATTGTTATTTCAGTAGGGCATAGGCAATAAAAAGTACTGCTTGAAATAAGATCATTGCTTGTTTATTGGTGGATAAGGAATGCATTTTGATTCCTGGTTGGCTGCAGTTGAGTACTTTCCCATGCTGAATGCATGGTTGCACTTGTCAATAGATGATAATTTATCACATATTCTTTAAATAATCAGCATTAGGGATCTGTTATATCATGCTTATGCTTTTCAGCTGCAATAATCTAGACAGGTTCTTGTATTTTTTGCTTTCCATGATATCCACTTACATAGTCACCCGTGTGAATTGACTTGCTTAATCAAATTACAGTCATTGTTTGTGACCACATGTGCTACTTATTTATGTTTTAGTCAAATAAATGCTTGCATTTTTTTTTGGAGTACTTGAATCTGTGATCTATTTATAGCTTCCTTTATCCCAATTCTCTTCTCTTATTTATCCGTGTCTGAGATCTCTTGTAATTTCCGTTTAGAATGAAACTTTTGCTTGAAGGAAAGGGGATTGCCGTAAGATGAAAATAATTTGCAAAGTTTCTCGGGCGGATGGTGATCTAGGATGAAGTATTGCCAATTATTTGTCATTGATACTGTTGTATTTGACACTAGTTTCTTGTGAATGCCTTATATAGGTTATAAAAAGAGAAGAATTGATAAACAGATTCCAGAAAGTGAACGACCAATTGGAACAGGCTCTGAGTGCCATCCAGTATGATAAGCTTGACATATCAGATGAAGTTAGAGAACAGGTAGAGCCTTATTCACCTGACCCACAATATAACAGGATTTTTCAGTATGTATCAAATGATTAGAATATTATTTTCATTTTATCTCCAGGCTGAGCTGGTGAATTCTCAATTTAGGCGGGCGAAAGAACGGATAGGTGCACTTGATAATGACCTTTATGCAGATCTTTTGTCTCTCTATGATCAGAATGACAACATTGACGTGGATCCTGCCATAATGGAGAGGCTGACACAAAAATTGCGGCTCTTGACCATACAAGAGCTGAAAGAAGAATCTTTGGCTTTACAGGAGATGGTTGTTACTGGTGGAGATCCAGATAATAGCCTGGAAAATATGTGCAGGTTACTGAGGAAAATTAAGGATTTTGTGCAGAGCCACATCCCAGAAACAGCTGATACTGTAGCAGAGAATAATGTTACTTCTTGTGATGGTGATCTTCCATCACCCATGATCCCTGATGATTTTCGCTGCCCAATATCCTTGGAATTGATGAAAGACCCAGTCATAGTTGCCACTGGACAGGTGTGAATATCCTTCATTTTCACTTTGCATGTTTTCCTTCTTTTGTTGCTTTTTATTTTCCAACTTAATATAATCCAAAATTGATTTTCTATTTCACTTGTTTGGTCCTTCTTTCCCCCAACCTCCTCCCTTTTCTTCCTCACTGGGTAGTCTTTAGAGTTTGTGCTTTTCTGGCCATATTTTTCTTTTTTCCTGTTTTCCTGTTTTTCTTTTCTTTTTTTTTTTCTTATTCACGCATTTGAATTTAAGAGTGTTGCTTGGGACGTTACAACTTTTTATATCTCCATCTAGTATCTTTAAGTTTGTATATAAATTTGGTCTCACAGATAATGACCAAATTATCTCAGGTTTGAAGTAGGAAATAATCAACCCCAATGGTTTTGCAGACATATGATCGGTCTTGCATACAGAAGTGGCTAGATTCTGGTCATGAAACATGTCCCAAGTCACACCAAACACTCCCTCACACTATTCTTACTCCAAATTATGCCCTTCGAAGCTTGATAACACAGTGGTGTGAGTCACACGGCATCGAACCTCCAAAGCGCCTCTCTGCAAGTGGCTCTGCTGACCATGCAGCTATTGATGCTCTCATTTCTAAGCTTTCTTCAGCCGATTTGGATGATCAACGGGCTGCTGCTGGTGAACTTCGGCTTTTGGCAAAGCGAAATGCTGATAACCGCATCTGCATTGCCAATGCTGGGGCAATTCCTGTTCTTGTGCTTCTTCTTGCTTCATCCTCAGATCCTCGTACACAGGAGCACGCGGTAACTGCCTTACTAAACCTCTCAATATGTGAGAATAACAAGAAGTTGATCATGGCAACAGAAGGAGCCATTTCAGGAATTGTTGATGTGCTACGCAAAGGAAGCATGGAAGCAAGAGAAAATGCAGCAGCTACACTCTTCAGCTTGTCGGTTGTTGATGACAACAAGGTGATGATTGGTTGTACTCCTGGGGCAATCCCAGCATTGGTAGAGTTACTGAGAGAAGGGAGCCATAGAGGGAAAAAAGATGCAGCTACTGCTCTGTTCAATTTGTGTATGTTTCAGGGGAACAGGGGAAAAGCAGTGAGGGCTGGAGTGGTGGAGACTTTAATGGAAATGGTTATTGAAGGAGGGATGGTGGATGAAGCTATAGCAATTATGGCAATACTGGTGGGCCACCATGACGCCAGGGCAGCAATAGGATCTGCGACAGGGGCAGTACATATTCTGGTGAATATCATAAGCAATGGATCGCCAAGAAATAAGGAAAATGCAGCGGCTGTGTTGCTGACACTTTGTTCAGGTGATGGTAACCGTTATTTGGCAGAAGCACGAGATATGGGAGCAATGGAGCCATTACTGGAGTTGGCATACAATGGAACACCGAGGGCCAAGAGGAAGGCTACTGCACTGATAGAACATCTGACCAGGTTTGAGGAGGAGCAGCAGCAACAGCAGCGACAGATTCAAGAAGAAGAACGGCAATGTGAGCAACAAGAGCAGCGGCAGCAGCAGCTCGAACAGCTACACTAATTCTCATCACCATACAACAACCAATGTGAATATTTGATTCTTTATGTGTCGTTTATTCCAATGTACGTAGTGGAGGTGGAAGATCATCTCTACTTCCATGTTAGTTGCTGTGATTTGTTGTTGATGTATCAGTAATTTTGTTTTCTTTTTTTTTTTTGTTATATTTGTCTAATTCTGTCATAAAAGTATATAAAAGAAAGTGGTCTCTTATCTCTTATCCGTATTAATTGTTCAGATGGCGGACATCATCCAATTTGAATTGCTTAGGCCAGGAAGAGAGCCGCCTTTAAAACCATTTCATCCTGGGAAACAGTTTTGAATACATAATAAATATATTTTACTTTATTTCCTTCTTTATTTTCCCATATTGAATGTTCTCCTCAATAAATTAACTTTAAATTGTGGTGTACCTTTGCATCTATGCGCTCGCCCTTCGCCTGAAATGATTTTCTGATAGATTTTTTTATTCAATCTACATGCAGCTTGTCACCCAGATCCAAGTGTAATGAATCAGATTTGGATGAATCCGGTTCCATGTGGCCCAGATCCATGTGTATTGTCTACCCATCCCGTTCATTTTGGTTTGGTATCTAGATTCGAATTTGGATCAGCTCAGATTTATTCAGTTCAATTGCGTTCTGATCATGGCATTTAATAGGACGGAGAACAGAGACCTAAACGTTGTTACGTCTCAAAATCAAATAGAATAGATAGGGCCATCAGACTAAAGTAAACGCCCTATCAGGCTGTAGCCTTCAAGACTTGAAGTTTTCTAGGAACCAACTCTTAAAATGATTCCGATCATATTCTTGGGTATGATTAAGGACCAATCCAAATTTGAGTTTTCTTGTTATCTTGCATCACCTGATGCAAGATGACCTTGGTTGCAAGGTCATACAGTTTGCGCATGCGATGAGAGGCCGAAAAGTAACACCCATAAGATTCGAATTGATGACTTAGGTTGGAAGTAGTATATACCTCGTTTGCAGTCCAGAAAAGTAGCCCATGAGATTCAAATTGACGACCGGACTACCAATAGCCTGTCAGCCTGATCAACTACATTATGCCCCTTGGAGCTGTTGTGAGGCCATTTTGGTTTAGGAGAGAAAAAAATCTTCTACAAATGACATGCAATATATAGGAGGCATACTATTATATATGATAAAGTGATCCTTCAGTTCTTATTAATCCAATCAGAAGTTCAGATCAGGACTTTCTTTGTGAGAAGACTCGGATCCATTTCAACCTTATTATATTTGCATCAACAAGCTGTTTGTTTCATGATCGGAACGCATTTGGGTCTAAATCCAGTCCCATATTTTCACTTTTTTTCAACAAAACAAAGTTTTGTAGATCGGTCTTATATGAAGACAAAATGTTCAGATCCAAGTTTGGCCCATATATTCCATCAGCAGGATGATTTTGGCTTGAGCTACGTTGTTCAAGAGGAGCATCAATGGCCAGCGAGGGCATGCAGTTGGCAGCTGTTCTTTTAGCGCGTCCATGCCAATCAGCTTTACATCGAGAGCAGCAGCATCCGACAACTAGAGCTGAAAAGAGAAGAAGAAGACGACAATGGTGAACCAAAAGAAAGCAAAAAAGTAGATGAGGGTAGGACAAGAGAAAAGAAACAAGGAACGAATGTGAAAGTAAAGCAGATATCAAAAGTGGGTCTAAGAAGCTTTTGCTTTAAAGACTTGATAGAGAAAGCCTTGAGGTGAAATGCGAACGCCTAACAGAGAGACAGAGAAAGAGAGAAGCTCTAACATGGCCATTCTTGTCAAATTCTGGTGTATTGATTGTGATCAACTGCAATTCCTGAGTTTATTCAGAAATTGGTTCTTACGACATTCACACACACATAGAGGAATGCACCAACATGGTTTTTTAAGTTTGTGAGATAAACATTTTGGTCACTAACAAAAACATGAATGAAAATGGTAAAGTTGTAGACAGCAAGAGTGATCAGTCTGCTCCTTCTTCTTTTGATTAACTTTTTGTTGTGATTTACAATGCTGGTCAAACTTCAGAAGGGGGCTCTTGCAAAGGCCCTTTGGATTGTTCGGCATATTCCGAGCACATGATTCATTTGATCACACATATTTAATTGAACGTGGTTAACTTGTTGTTATATTCACATTCAATGATTTAGTGGATTGAAATCACAAGTTTGTATGAAAATGAATAAGATTCAACTTATTCATATGATCCCTTATAGAAATGGGACCAATGCATTTGTCTGATCCCTTATATCTAATCCAATGAGTTTAACTTGTAGTTACGTCCCTAACGATTGATCTAAGAGATTGAAATTATAAGTTTGTATCGATACAAGAGGGATTTAGTTGATTCATTTGATCACACATAATTAATTGAACGTGGTTAACTTGTTGTTATATTCACAATCAATGATTTCGTGGATTGAAATAACAAGTTTATATGAAAATAAATGAGATTCAACTTATTCATATGATCCCTTATTGTTAATCTAATATGTTTAACTTGTTATAATGTCTATAATGAATGATTTAATCGATTAAAATCGCTAGTTTATATAAATGCAAATGAAACCAATGCATTCGTTTGATCCTTTGAAACTAATCCAATCTGTTCAACTTGTGGTTACATCTCTAACGAACGATCTATGAGATTGAAATCCGTTCCTGTGTCTCTGTCTTTCCTTTTCTGCATTGGAATTTGACCAACAATGAGAGTCCTCCCACTCGACTCGTCCACTCGGTTACTGATCAACTCCACTCATTAGTTTGGCTGTACAAACTACAAAGAAAAGAAACAAACACCCCAAATATATATAAGGCAAGCTTGGCTGTGCCTCGGTGCTAACTGCTAAATCATGAGCCTTTGCGAATACCAAAGACATTAATTGGTTGGGTCTTCCCATTAGACAATCTCTCTCTCTCTCTCTTTCTCTCTCTCTCTCTCTCTCTCTCTCTCTCTCTCTCTATATATATATATATATATATATATATATATATATATATATATATATATATATATATATATATATATATATATATATATATATATATATATATATATATACACAAGTGAATGGTGTCTCTACCCATGCAGAATCACCCAATGATAGCCGTCCGATCCATTGTAATAAACAATTGAGAAAAAAAACTAGAAAAAAATGTGAACTAACTGTAGATAATAAAAATGCTTATCACCTTTTTTTTCTTTAATTTTCTTTTAGCCATCCATCCTGATGGATCATATAACCCTTGTGAATATGCTAAGTGATAGCTAGTGTTGCCATTCAATTTTCTCATATATATATATATATATATATATATATATATATATATATATATATATATATATATATATATATATATATATATATAACCATGCCTCTCAGTTTTATGCCACTCTTCTCAACCACATTGAGTGTTCTTCCCAGAAAATTCACCCATATAAATACATTAAATATCCAAATTCGTTGGTTTGAAAGAAACATGAGATGTATAAATAAGATTTTGTAAAATTTTAAAAATTAATGGCCTTAGTTTAGCATCTTATTTCCGTTACTGGTTTTCAAATATACAATATTGTGCATCCATATATGCGGTTGGATTTTAAAACAAGAAAAAAATATTAAATACTGGAAGTCACACACACCAGAATATATCTTGGGTGACTAATTCAATGAATATATATATAACGATTTCCTAAATATTTGACTACATATATGAGTGAAAAATACTTGAAAATGGAAAAATCTTGAAAATCTGATGTCCGGATTAAATTTTGTAATTAGCTTCGAAAGCAAAGACTGTTAATCTTAAAGCTCTTACAATTAAAATCCGACCTATACGTGGAATCTAGATTCTGTTTTCAGATATATATGTATGGTTTCATATTAATTTCATCAATAAGATCAGATTTATCCTCGCAGTGTAGTGTTCTGCGTGTGCATGCATGAAAACAGATACAAATTAATGGTGCGAAGCGGGTTAGATCTGGTACCACCGAACACACTTAATCCCAAGTCTGAATCCTCACTGGCACAAAAGATAAAACCGCGGAAATCTTCGATTACCTGACCTCGTTCATTTGCAATGTACGTGATAATAATGAAGCTGGAGTTGACGATGGTAGCCCAAAGAGATCAATGGCTGCACTCTGATAAGAAAATGAAGGGGCATGGATTTTTCTACTAGTTTTCAACTGAAAGAGTAAAGTAGCTTTTGATCATTTTAACCAAAACAGGGAAGAGGAAGCATCAGTGAGCTGTAAAGGCTGATGAATGATCGGCCAACAGCGGTGATCAACATGAGGGACAGCCATGATTCAGCAAAAAGGGTCTGCGCTTCGGTCTGCGAGTCTGTGAGACCGGGTTAAACTAGAAGCAATCCGAGCAGATGATAGAAGCAACTAAGCAGGCCTCCACCATATATTCATCTTTAAATCAATAAAAGATGTTGGGGAACTTTTGATTCATGATAGTATATATACAAGTAAAACCTTCACATTTGCGAATTTAATATTATCCATGACTGCATGAAAATATGTAAGTAAAACCTTCGTAACTATGAATTTAAGATCGTTACCTCTCATACCCACTTTGACTAGAGAGAAGAGAGAGAGGGGGGGGGGGGGGGGGGGGGGGGGGGGGGGGGGGGGGGGGCGGTGTACATAAATTTCTCAAACCTGTGAAGTTTTTGATGAAGATTACTCCCAAACTTTTTTCAGATAGAAAGAGGACATTTTCTACTTAAAGTGCGCAGGCGATGAGCTACCAGTTTGAGTCTATGCCAAATGGGTGGGATGCAATTATATATACATATGTGTGTGTGTGTGTGAGAGAGAGAGAGATAGTTATTTAACTGTTTAAGAATCTTATTTATCTATATTTATATACAAACCTTGTGTACTATAGCTAGTTTGGAGACCATAATTAGCGAGTGCAGTGGAAAAGAGAACAAGACATCTCACTAAGATTCTTGGAGAATCAATTATTAGTATCCCGATCTGCCATTCTTTAAAAAAAAAAAAAAAAATACGAAACAAACATCAAATTCTCGATGATCGCTATATATAGGGCTGATCTACGTAACAACGAGGGGGGCATTGGCCCCCCTTGAATATAAAAATTTAACTAAATGCTTACAAAATTATGTTTTTGGCCCCACTTCAAATAGAACATTACTTATAAGATTCCCTCAATGCCTCAAATTTCGGCCAGCCTATAGCAAGTCGAAGGAAGCGCCCACATTTCTAGATGGTGTAGGTTAGTCTACCAAATGACACAGGTGCTATACACTGCAATCTCCGTCAATTCAGACACCAAAGGATCCAAGAGAATCTACCTGCAGGTGACAAATGCATCCAAGAAATTCCCGGATGCCAACTCCCAGAGATCGAGAGAGAGAGAGAGAGAGAGAGGGAGAGCTAGGAAACTGCAGGAAACAGAGAAACATCCACAGTCACCACTGTTCAGGAACATAATTGTCGGCTGTTCATGGAGTTAACGTGAAGCACACACCTCCTTTAAACGTGCTCCGATACACACAAGCACACACAGATGCGTAGATCGCTCTCTGTTGCTTTTCTTTTTTCTTCAAGTGTTCTCTCTTCTTCTTCTTCTGCGCCTTTCTCTTTTCTTGTCACAGAAACAGAGAGCAGGGAAATCCTTTTGCATCGACCTGTTGGTGCTGCAGTAGTTGGTGCTTGATGGAAGCATCTTTTCTTTTCTGGGGCTTCGAGATTCAGAAAAGCAGGTCGGGATGGTACCACTGGCTACTACGTCCAACGCCATAGCCGGAGAGCTCCGCCCTTCCTTGAGATCTCCAACGCCTCTCATTCACGTAAGAATATTTTTCTTTCTTTCCTTTCCTGCCCGCACTTTCATACATTCTTTGAATACGATCAAATGGTTCCTTTTTTTCCTCCCTTCTTTCTTCTCTTTCATCAAATACGGTAGAGCATTGAAAATAACGCCTTTTCTTGGATGTTGTTGCAGACAGACTCCTGTAATTGGAATTCTTTTTAAAAAACTTTTTGCTTTTATTAGGGTTTTAATAAAACTACATCGTAGCTGTTGCTTCCCCAAGCAACTGTACAATTTCGTACCCAGTTTGTCTTCTTAATAACTAGTTTTAAGGTTCAACTTTACATATTTTTTTTACTTCTGTAAAGGGATTCATCTTCAAATTCCATAGTGCCCAAGATTGAATTCTAATGTGGTTAAACGGATAATCCATGTACTAATTTTGATATCGAAACTCGAGAATGTTTTTATTTTAATTGAACATTTGTGATTTTTTATTTCTTATAGTCTTTTTAGGGGGGGCAACTGCTACCTCCGTCACGTCACATCACCTGATATCATTGAGCGATGCGAGAAAGATTTGAAGCAAACTTGAATGGGCTGCCTTCTCTCTCTAAAAATACGAGCTCCACGGCTACCGGCGACGCAAAATTTCCAGCCAAAGTATAGAGATTCATCTTGCAGGCACAGTCACGATTCGATTAGCAACGGAGTTTGGTTCATTAATGCCCGCTGTGCTGCGTTTAGATTGAATTCAGGACATTTCTTTAAGAATCGATCGTCTCTTTTTTTTCACGAGCATTACCATCTCTTGACTGGTAAACAGATGTACACACGCAGGATCGAAGAATCGTTTTCCATTAATTCAAACTGAACCACCTTCAAGCAAACTGTGTTACTAAAGAGACAGACAGATAGCTAACCGATAAGTAATTATAGTACTGTTGGCTCATAAAAAACACAGAATGAACATGTGGGTCTCATCAAATACTTCTCCATATACGCTTCCTATATCAGATAAAAAATTCTGGAAAGAAGTTGAGTATAGTTAAAATGCTATTTCCAAGGCATGCGGCGACTGTACTGAAGTAGGAGGTACGGTGGCCAGGAATGTTAAATGTATATTCATATTAGTTTCAGCTCCAACCATAACCAACTTAATCGGATACGCAATTGGAGTCAGACTAATTGGATATGAAGTTCTAAAACCTAATCAGGATCCGACCAAGAGGCATATTAAAAAAAACTAACATTACATGTAATTGGTTTAGACCCTTGTTGGATCTAGACCCAGTTTTAAATTGATCATACAACCAAGGGCACAGCCAACGGGGGTCCCCA
Source organism: Nymphaea thermarum (assembly GCA_011799765.1). Taxonomy (NCBI): domain Eukaryota; kingdom Viridiplantae; phylum Streptophyta; class Magnoliopsida; order Nymphaeales; family Nymphaeaceae; genus Nymphaea; species Nymphaea thermarum. Next base: position 77,245 of record JAANDH010000661.1, on the reverse strand, counting down.
TGGGCCTTGACGGCACTTCATTTTTTTCTAAAAAAAAAAAATTACATATAAATTTTTAGAAAAATTTACTTGCCTTATATAAAAATTTTAAAAAATGATATTTCGGTCCAAATCAAAATTTTAGAAACTTTAATTCGGCCTCCCTTATAAAAACTTTTTTGCTCTGCCCTGCATATAACATAAACCAAATAACAAGTCTGCAATCAGATGATCCTTTTCTCTTTTACCAGATTCAACGTCTAAATAGGTTGTCAGCTTTAAGATTGGTAATGGAAATTTAAAACGGGATGAACATTCCCGATAGTGGTGCATGGTAATGTTGTTTGCGATCTTAAATCATTGGCATCATTCTTTTCAATGTATCTGGGTTTCTGGAGGCGTTCAAACCCCTCATAATATGAACATGGTTACAATTTGATAAGTTCTATTGCCCAACAAGAGAGCCGAAGCCATAATCATTCTAAGCCCCAGACCTACTTATCTTGACTAACTCCATGTACCGTCATATGGTAGCATGAGTTGACACCTTGAAAGCTCGAAACAAGATTAACCACTCACCAACCTTCATCCCTTCCATTGCGCCAACCTCATTGAAGATAGCTACAATTTGATAGGTCTTCTTTAAGATTTTCAATTAGTCAAAGGAGGTTAAGAGTTGAACAGCAGCGTATAGAGCGAGACGATCGAGCCTCAGCCTAACCCTAGTTCATCTCTATTGAAGAAATGCATAAATAATTAAAAAGGGGTTCAGTGATATGGACCCAACATCTTAGGCTGATACCCTGGAAGCGGGTCCAGCCATCGAGTGCCGAATTGCACTTTTCTAGGCAAAAAGCCGCAGCTTCGGATCCCACCATGTTCCCATAAATTAAAGTTCCACCCTTACGATCTCCTTCAACATTATTGGCATTTTTAACTTCCACAAAGCATAATCTGATCAAGTTTTGAGTGTGATTTCAGTGTCCAACTCCACTGGATCCGTATTTTTGAAGCCAATAATAGCCACAGATTTTAAGTTTCTAATCTGATTATACTTCTTCTACATACCTCTTAATCATGTATATAATATGCTAGAGCCAAAGTAAAAACTTTTGATCTGTCTGATCAGTGCTATTAAGTCTGTCAATTCACCCGAGATGCATTGCACATATTTTCTTTAGCATTGTACATATTAGGCCAAATAATGCACGATTTGCCACCACTCAGGTCTCACAAATTAAGATCATCCAAGCACAAAATATTAACTCCTGCTTCAGCTCATTCATGAGTTCAGTCCTTACCTTCAGCCCAATGAGAAACTGAGAGATCTACCCAATGAGTTGTCCCAACCCATCAAAGTATCTGAACAGATTGGTGCTTTGTATTCTTGACTCACATGAACAAGGTGGGAATCAAGTGGCTTTGAACTTCTGCATCTGCAGCTTTCATACGATTTTAGAATGGCTGGTTGGTTTCTTCTAATTCTGGGAGAGGGGAGACTCATTATCCAGAACCAGAGAGTCGAAAATCCTTCATTGTCCAGAACCAAAGAGCCGAAAATCCTGCACAACCAAGGGCAAAAGGAAGGAAGGACGTGTGCTGGCAGAGGCATAGCTTTCCACACATTTTAGGGAAAAAAATATGCATATAATACTTCGAAAAATTTAAACTAAGCACATATAAAAATTCAAAAAAATGTAATTCGGTGCATGTATAAATTTTCAAAATCTACCTATGTCACTGCACCCAACCCTTTGTTCCTCTAAGATACAGAGCTTGTTTAGGTGTCTAACTTGATAGTGCCACCTTTACATGAGGTTGACACCCTTTACACTCAAAATAGATGCTGACCGCCTACTAACCTCCACTTTGGTGGGTTATGCCAACCCCTTCGGGAATAGTCAGGCTCCTATGCCTGATTATATTATATAGATAAGGCTGCAAGTGGGTTGTATTTGACTAGTCTTGTCATTTTTTGCTACAACATGTTGATCTATCGTAGCAAATTGTACCCAAACAGTCTTAAAACTGCACTCCAATCGTGTTCCATATCTTAGTTACAGGGAGGAAAATGGTCCTTTGTTTTAGGGAAGAGTCCCATCGTCCAGGCGAGCATTCATTATTGTATGTCAGCACGTAGCATGCTTTTCTCTTTATTCTCCTAAATTTGAGCATCATAAAACAGCGGTTTCGATCATGAAAGAGACTCGGTTGACGGCACTTATGGTGAAGGTTGAGCACGATATGTTGCAGAACTTGTATTACTTCACTCGAAGCCAATATTGTTCTGTTTATATATGCCGCAACTTTCTCCAATCCCGATGGCTTCACTTCTATCTTATCGGTTTCTTCATCTTTCCTTTTTAATCGAATTACATTTGATAAAACATAAAAATATAGTTATTAGAAATGGTGGTATCAGAATCTATAGTTTCCACAAGATTTTAATGAAAGGGTACATTTATTTGGTTCCTGCTCAATAGGACTCCAAAATGAGATCACAAAATAGCAAACAAAATGTATATATATATATATATATATATATATATATATATATATATATATATACTCAGTACCTTGGCATGTGCAGCTTAAAGTGGTATTTCATGTGTATTCAAGTGTGAGACTCTCTCTCTTGCTACATAAGAGTATGAGAATCTCTCTCTCTCTCTCTCTCTAGAAAAGAGGAAAGAGTGTCTGTGTTGTGGAAAGAGAAAGAAAGCTGAAGGGTCGGATCGGAACAGTTCACGCCGATCCACGTGAAGGAGCATCGTGTAGAATTCTGAGCTCCTCTTTCTTTGACGGTCGTACCAACCAACTCTCCTTCTCTGTATCTTTCTTCTCTTTCCGACCACTCTGATTCAGTATATATATATATAAAGCTCCATTATCCTTCAACTCTCTGCCTTCTTTCCTCTAACCGAATCAGACATTCACCACCCTCTGGTCATCTTTTGACCTGACAAGCAAATTACCAAAATGTCTCCAAGGCTGCAACCCCAAACCCAAGACTAATTCACTTAACTTTCCACTAATAATCTATATATTAATCACTTCACTGACTTTTTCTTTCTCCAACGCAAATCTCTCTTCTTTTTTCTTTTTTTTGGAGTCGCCGGTAATACTGACAAAGACCAAGAAGATGATATACGAATCTCGATCGATACACTGCCATGGCATCTATACCGTCTTACAGAAGCATGTAGCATGCAGCATTTGTAAAGATTAGTAGCAAATAATCAGCATAAAGATCATCAATGGACGCAAACAATACTCCTACAATGATGAAATGGAAATTACTACATTTTCCGACAGACAGACAAACACGATGATATCGTTGGCGGAATATAGAAACTGTAAATATTAGACATTTTGCGATGCTCTTGATTTATTAACGACGCATTTCCATATCTTCAAACCCCACCAGCATTGTCTGTGGATCTTTGAGAAAGCTCTTCATACAGTTGATCTGCTTATATCGTGAACTTTGGTGTTGGTTGGTAATGGTTAGACAGTTCGTTATCAGTGGAGGGATGGCGGAGAGGCGGGGGTGGCAGACGGGGACCTCCACCCACCACCGCCACCATCAGCACCAGCAGGAGCAGCAGTAGATAACAGGAGGCAGAAGCAGCAGCAGGATGAGCAGGAGCAGCAGAGCGAGAGATGCTGCTTTTTTACTTTATTCTCTTCTCTCTACTAATCTGTCTTGGGGACTGCGAAAAAGTTATGCACACCCACCCTCCCCCCCTCACATGAAACGAGAGAAAAGCAACGCAGAGATAGAGAGGGCGAAGAGGCAGCTCAAGAACTGTCCAAAGTTAAGAAAGAAAAAAGAGGCAGAGGCACATCGCATCCAAGACCAAGATTTCCCCATCTCTCTTTCCTCCCATACGTCCATTGTTGTTTAGCCTGGTCAGTACTCTTATTACTATTTTATTTATCATCTCTCTCTCTCTCTCTCTCTCTCTCTCTCTCTCTCTCTCTCTCTCTCTCTCTCTACAAACACATGCGCATTTATCCGCTTATAGACAGACAAATACAAAAATTGGTTTATGATTCTGCACTGCTTCTCATCTCTCTCAGAGTTACAGACACAAACAAACACGCAGAAGAGACACACATTCGATCACATCACACGCTTGCGCCAGCCTTCGCCACGGGGGGTTTTTCCTCAGAGATGACATTTCACTCAACATGGCCGTGCAAAATCGTATGGAAATTTCACCTCTTTCTCTTTCCACCAACAGAAAGTTTCATGCACGAATAACTTCTCCCCTTAACAGGTGAAAATGTGCAAGCAACGCTTGCGGTTCCTGAAGCACGGCACTGCTAGAACATTTACATAAGGACCAATATCTATAACTGCATTTATCTTGCTGTTCGACACAGCATCTCTTCTTCCTACCGCAGAAAGATCCAACACTACGTTCAGTCATGTCTACATTGTAAGCCGACCTGAAACAATTATCTCCTAAGACGTGCATTCACCAGGTCTCAGTAGTCTTTCCATCCGGTGTTCTACTGTTCTAATCAAATTACTAATGCAACAAACCACTGAAGAGGGGAAGAAGAAGGAAAGAAAATGTTTTCACTATGTGATTAAATCCAATACTAAAGGAAAGAAAGAAAAAACTTAACTAACATATAAGCTGTTACATGCTTGTATTCATTTTCTCCCGGATCTCAGTATCTAACAGAGCTTGACCACCACCCCCCCCCCCCCATCCTCCCTTTTTTCCTCCTCTTTCTCCCCCACCAAAAAAAGAGAAAAAAGAAGCATTGCTACTCTACACTCCCAACAATAAAAGGAATTGAAGTACCACAAGTTTCTTAGTTTCAACAACATTGTGACCTGAAACATAATCCCCACTGCTAAAACCTACACCATTGAATGGAATTTTCAGAGGAAAACTTCGAGTGTTACTTTCTATAATTCAGTAAATTCAAATTTTACCCGTCAGGTTATCATCACAAGAGCGAGCTCGTGGTTGAGGGGAAACTGGAGAGATCACCCCATGCGTTTCCACCCCAATATGTGAGATTCTGTGGCGGATTATCTTCCATCTTAACTGGGGTACCGCCATTACCAAGGTGGCTTGGTGGCTTGTTTCTCAGCTGAGTTGCGGCCGCGGCTGCCGTAGCAAGATACTGCTGTTCTACCAGTCCTTCCCCATCAAAAGGTAGCAACAGCTGTGGCTCCACGAGGGCCAAATTATCGGGTCGCGGGAAGGTGGTCGGAAAATGCTGCTGAATCCTCCATTGGCTTAGGCTGCTGCTTTCTGGATGATCATTTGCCGCCACGAAATCCAGGCCCAGTGAGTTTCCGGCACCGGAAGTTACCAGATCCCGACTGGGGAAGGCTAAACCGATGTCAGTGCCAGTACTGCCGTAGTCCGAGAAGCCGTGAAGGGTGGGAAGGAAAGAAAGCACGGACGGTGGATGTGGGTTGTGATCAAGCCCAAATATCTCGCCGGTGCAGTTGCCGGAGGACATCACCGTTGCACCGCCGGAGCTGCCAGCGCTGCCGGTCTCGATAGCTTGCGACCGGCTGCTGTTGTTGCTGTTGCTGTTGTTGCTACTGCTGTTCTTGTTTCTCTTGTTCCTCCGGCACCCGCCGCCAACCGGAACGTTCCTCAGGGCGCCACCTTTGGTCCAGTACCGGCGGCAAGTTTTGCAGAAGTGGCGCGGCTGCGAGAGGCTATAATTATTGTAGTAGCAGAATTTGGTGTTTGTGGATTCGCAGCGAGGGCATTTGAGGGAAATATCCGGTGGCTGAACTTTTGCAAGTCGGGCTCGTTCCGCCATGAGTATCGGCCTCGCGGAACCTCCCGAACTAGCAGCTGTGCTTGTCGGTATCATCTCCGAAGGCAGCGGATGAAGGATCGGCATCGGAGGATTGTCGGCCGACGATCCGGTGACAGTACCACCACCGCCAGCACCAGCAGCACCACCTACTCCACCAGCAGCTGCACCGCCGCCACCACCACTGCCTCCTCGCGGATGATCCTGATGAAATTCAAGAGAAAGCATTCAAAAACCCTGAAGTTCAGTGGTATATTCAAGAGGAGATCAAAAGGGTATCATTTCTCTCTCTTTCTCGTTCGGTCTCTCCATCTTTCTCAAAGAGGGATATCGAATTTCTTACCTGCTGCCAATTGGGTGGATCTAAATAAACTGGAATTCCAGTAAAAACCATCGTTGTTGTTTCTCTTTTCTCTTTCTCTTTTTTCTTTCCTTTCCCTTCTTTTTTCTTCCTCCTCCTTTCTCCTCCTTTGTTTGCTGTTAATGGAGAAATGACTCACCAGAATAATCCTGGAGGACTTGCAGATGCAGAAAGAGAGAGAGAAAGAGAGAAAGAGAGAGGGAGAAGGAGAGAGAGAGAGATTTTCTGTCAACGGAAGAGAATTTTGGTGTTACTTCGCCATTAAGCTTCTGAGACAGAAGTGTTTGAGGAAAAAAGGAGAGTAGGCTTATGCATGGAGAGAGAGAGAGAGAGAGAGAGAATTGAAAAAGATAAAGGAAGCCTCGTCCACAGAAACCCTAAAGATTAATATAAATTTTGTCTGCAGAAACACATTTTATTTGCACAAGCAACAAACAATAGAAAAAGGAAAAGGTGGTGCTGGTGGAGCGAGAGGGGGCCACCTGCTCTTCCATCCTTGTCTCCGGTGGCTATTCCGGCGCATACCCGCCGGGACAATCACAGCGGCGACGACACCATGATTCGCTCGGAGCTACTTGCCCACGAAGAGTGAACAATCTCCACACCATCTTTTTTCTTTCCTTATTGCCAACTCACACCACATTGTGGGAACTTCACACTACAGATTGTATCTGTAATAACTTTTGCTTGGATCATATATATTGCTCCTAAATGCTCGACATATCCATTCGGTCGTATGACCGTGGCGCCCCGTTCGTGATAGGTAGACGGCAACCGGATTTTGGTGATTCTGGAGAAGTATTATTTCACGGATATGGTTTCATTTTATGAACTTAAGTGAACACTGTACTAGCAACGCCGGTGCCATATCTTCGGTTAAAGATACACGGCGAGAAATACCGGCGACCATGTCCGAAAACTTTGCCGAAAGCAAAACTGTATTTTCCCTGATATGTATCTATCAGCATTTTTTAACCAAACATTCATGAATTTTTAGGCGGCTAGTATATATATATATATGTGTGTGTTTGTGAGAGAGAGATGATGATGATCTTGGCCAAAATGGATGGTTAAAAACTTCATACATTTCCGATTTAAACGCTCAGCTAGATCGGTTATTAATCGACAAAAAATTTATTGCATACAATTTATAAGATAAAACAGAAAGGAATAAAACAATTAAAACTAGTTTAAAATGATTAAAAATAACTTTCAAGTTTCCACTAGAGAACGGATTTCTAGTGGAAAAATTTGAAGAAAATTGAGCAAAAATAGGTCGGAGAACTAGTGAGAAAAACAACCCAAATAAGAATTGGTTAATATATATATATATATATATATATATATATATATATATATATATATATATATATATATATATATATATATATATATATATATGTGTGTGTGTGTGTGTGTGTGTGTGTGTAGAGAGAGAGAGAGAGAGAGAGAGAGAGAAGGCTAAAGGTAGCACCTCAAGTGCTAGACCAATCAGGAATGATGTTGGCCACTGATTTGCCCATGTAGGAACTTATTTGAACATTAATAATAAATCATTAAAATGTTTTATTTTTCTTTTCTCCATCTTTTTATCGATGGTTAAGATCATTTGGAGGAACTGAGAATTTAAGGGTCCAATTTTCCCCTAGTAGTTTTTTCTTTCCCTTCCCCCAATTCCTCTCTCTCCATCTCTCTCTATCCGCAAAGCTTTTCAATTTCTTAGCCATCCATCTTTTAAAGATCGACAGCTGATATGATTCCTTATGGGTCTGGTACCTAGCCATCAATTTCCCAACCAACATACACAACCCCCCAGCAACTGTATATAATACTGCGGAAACAATGTTTTCAACAAATCCTTTGTCATGATTCTTTAGGATCTTTAGTGTTTTTTTTTTGGGTAATTAATCCTATTTCTATATTTATTTTTCTCTTCCTCTAGTGAATGCATCATATCCTGAGTAATCCTTTTATTTTTTTGACTTAGTGGCACGCACTGATATCGACTATATCTTAGAAAAACTTGGTTTTCCGTATTATTTCTTCTTTGATTATCTGGTTTATTTAAAGTTGTACTGATAATGTGCTGGTAAAAAGGGGGAGGAAGAACAAGGACTACAATGAACACGCTGCCGTTTTTTTCCACCTATTCAACAATTTCATCTTCATTTTTTTTCTTCAGAGCTGTTTTTTTCATAAGGAATTGAAGAAATGGAATCAAAATCCGGATTTCCAAAACCCCTTTGTGTTTGCTAGATTTAAGTTTATGTTCCCACTATTGCTATCGTTGACACCGACCAGCTAAGGACCCCAGAGGCAGGGGCAATGGGGGGGCCTTCGGGCCTTTTTTGGGCGGTGAGATTAATACCTCGCGTTCACCCGAAGTTTATGTTTCAGGAAATAAATTTCTCAATTTGATAGGAATGAAAAGTGAAAAATAAAATCATTGAAAAAGAATAAATCAACATTATTCTTTTTTTTTTAGTTTTGAAATTTTTTTTCCACCCCTCGGGATGGGATAAAATTTCAGAAAAGAAGTTTCTGAAAGCCAACCCAACGTAAGTTCTTTCATTTCAAGTTTGATGGGCAGAATTTTTTTTTTTAAATAAATTTTATTTTCGATATTTCCTGCCTATCAAACGAGCCCTCAATGATCTTTGAACGAAAAACACGAAAATCATTAATCCTGAACCCTAGAAAGATAAGGGAAATGAAAGAGGCTTCGGCCTTTTACTTGAATGGTAAAATTAACCTTTCGCTCACCCGAAAAAACCTCCTACAAAACAAGTTTTGCCCAGGGGAATCCAATTCTAGGTGGCTGCTACCTAACTTCATATCTCATAAATACCCTTTAAGTCCAAATTTACCTTTTAAGTTAACTAGATAAATGTCAATTGCTAGGATATTCTATGGCATTATTATTAAAAAGCAATGCATATCCAGATTGGATATCTTGTTCTGGTATATGGAAGCATCAGGTATATATTGAATGATGTAGATGTGGCTCAGTGTACAAATTGGACTTTACACCTTACCATGATGTTAAAAGCATGGCATTTTAAGGGCCCAATGGAGCTCAACTTGCAGCAGTGGGAGGGATCTCAAGTACAATATAAATACATGGAACTATTGTGTTGTGGCTAAATTATCACCTTTAAAATGCAATATTGCCTGTGATGGGCCATAGAGACAAGGAGTCTCCATTGAGGGTCACATTACTTGTCCCAGATGTCGCTGTTTATGTAGGTGTCTTTGATGGCCTTGGATCTCAATATCACAGTATTATAGTGTTATAGTGTTATATGGGTACGCACATAATAAATAAACATATGATTTCACTCCAGTATGTAAAAAAGAGATTTGAGATCATATACTAAAACTCATATTTGAGGCTGGATGGGAGGGGGTCCTTAAATCCTTGGATATGAGATTCTCATAAGCGACTTCAAATCACCTCGGATCTGAGATTTGATCTAATTGGACTTGGATTTGGAATGAATGTCGAAAGGAGTAGAGGGTAGCACTACATCTCCAGTGCCAATCTAGATGCAAGTTAAGATGGGTTGAATTCAAGAGCCCAATATAAGGACAAAAAGGTAAAAGTGCACAAAAGTATTTTTTAAATGACAAATTTGTCCTTGAGAAAATGAAGAATGCCATATAGAGAAAAGGCAACCTGCCTCGTCCTAGGCGGGTCCTTTGGACATCGGATCGACTTTTCATGACGATTCAAGCGCCATCTAGTTGGTCCAACACATGATGCTTGTATTCAGCTCATTCTGTATATTTGAAACAGTTTCATATTCTGGGCGTGCAAGAGAAGTATTTTATCGTACTGCATAGAGAAATGCCGAAGCTTCCACCCGACCGCTCCTCCTCCTATGATATAGAGCTGGCTTTCGTTAAGGAGTCGTCTCTATCGTGCTTCAACTTTGAGTAGTCTCCCTCCCTCCCCTCCTCTCCTTTTCCTTTGAAGTACAAAGAGCTGAGACCCAAGGGTTTGCAAACTGAAATTGGTCGATTATATAGAGTTGATGCCTGAGGGATCACAATTTCTCATTCAGAGGAAGAATTGAACATAGAATTCAAACTAGATAATAAATCGGATTACCCATGCTCCACTACTGAATACTCAACTTCATATTCTCAGCTGGACATTTGGTTTGGATATGGACCATATTACAAACCACACAACCAAATTCCTAGCTACCCATATTATATATATATATATATATTTAAAAGTTTGAGGAATGGTGGTGCGAAAGAGATGGGGAATCTAGAGAGTTTGATGACGATGAGTGGTAGTAGTGATGAACAGCGAGTCGGCGGCGGGCAGAAGGTTGGCATGGGAAGGACGAAACCCCGAAGCCAAAACCAGGTAGGTCCCCGTCCCCGTCCCTCCTCGGCTCCTCCCTTACAGATCTCTTACGCCATGGTCTGCCTTAATGGGCCTACTGATCAGAAGCATCCACATGTTGGGGAGGTCCATCTGGTGGTCCGGCCGGTTTAGATCACTCTTTTACTCTCTCTCGCTCTCTTCCTGCAGGAAAAGAAGAGGAGCCTTGTGCATGTGCTTTGCTTTTCTGCATGAACTCTCCTGCCTCCACATGTGCTTGCTTGCTCCCAATAACCCAAGGACGGAAACAACTCTCTCTATCACTTTCCACCTCCTCTCTCTCTCTCTCTCTCTCTCTCTCTCTCTCTCTCTCTCTCTTTCCCTCGATCCATCATACACCCCCTCACACATGCAACCCATGATGCACTAGTGTGTGAAACGCCAGATGAATGTCTGACTTGTATGTGAATATATATATATATATATATATATATATATATATATATATATATATATATATATATATATATATATATATATATGATTTTGAACTTAGACTACTAATGTCATCTCACCATTGGGTTTTCAATATCAGGTTAACTTGACAATTTTTCTGGAATTGTGCTCAACTCGAACTATCTGCCTCATTCAGGCCACTCGGCAATATGCATAGCTTGTTATTGTTTCATGAACTTACTTCAATCTTCGAATTAGATTCTTGATTCTTGAAACACATTGTGGTTGTTGTCAAACGGCCCCTTAAGTAAGTCACTTTCACATTTTTGAGAGAACTACAATGTGAGATAAGGATCTCGCATCCATGGATCTAAGGTCTGACACCCTCTTTGATCCAACGCTAGATATTTGGCTGTTGCTGCTTAAAGGTAGACCAAAAAACCACAATGCCGAAATTCGCTATTCTTTTAAACAGTGGATTCCACAGAGTGTAGATCAGATCAGCGGCAGATCTGATCAGCCTAAAGGTCAGAATTCATTAAGAAAAGTTTATTCCGGGAAAAAAATCTGATATATATATATATATATATATATATATATATATATATATATGTGTGTGTGTGTGTGTGTGCATCTGAACTCCAAGAAGAAAGAAGAACACATGCAGCTGGTAGAGTGCAACCTTTTTGAGGAGACTGGTCACTGAGGAAAAAGGGAAAAGATTCACTAGGAAAAGCATGAGGAATAACCACTCTACATTCTATTAGAGCAGCCTTATTGCATGTATGTGCTAGAATGAAGCATATGCTAAATATGAGCTACATGTTATGAACAAGGGATCCACACACCTGCTTGGTTGGGTCTGCTTAGTTAAGCTTGGATGCAAGGCCTATGTATTTCTTCTACTAAAGTTTATTCAAGCGAGTCAGCCACGCGGTTTCCGCCACTTGGAAGATGACCTATACGACAGAGTGCCGGCCTCGTGTCCTCGATGCCAGGTGCTTCGCTGACATTTGTCTGAATCGAATAATTAAAAAAACAAAGTTCATGCCTCTATAGACCTACACTTTTTGTCTAAATAATATATATATATATATATATATATATATATACATATACATGGATGAGTCTTCACAAGCTAAGTACTATAAAAGAAGTGCGCACTAAGGTATAGACAAGAACCAATGTAAGGTATAGACAAGAACCAATGCGCAACAACATGAGGTCATAGTGCATAAGTTTATGTTATATCTTGTTTAAGTTTATAATAACCTGTTTATCACTGCAATTATTCACTACTTAGTAGTTCAAAGTCGGCCTAGCGTGATCACATGGTATCTTGTAGACTTTAGTTGACCAGCCAAATGCATTAATACTAAACTCTAGTCAAATCTTCAATTTTTTTTTCCTTTACGAGTAAGACTTGACCAATGTGGTCAATCAATTTTAGTGTTATATCGGACGATATGTATCGTATCATTTTCAAATGAATACAATCTTTTCCATTCAGTGAAGTAGTCTTTTATATATATATATATATATATATATATATATATATATATATATATATATATATATATATATATATATATATATATATATATATATATATATA
>JAANDH010000661.1:0-57885 GCA_011799765.1 Nymphaea thermarum | reverse complement strand
GCATGGTCTCAGGAATCTAGTTGACCTGATAATACCGGCAGCGAAGAATCTCGTGACGAACACTTTCTTTTTTTTTCCCCTGAGAAGTTAGCTGGAATTAACATTGATAACTTGAGCGAGATAAAAGAACCACTAGCAATATGTTTAAGTTGCACAAAAATATATACTAAGATAGAAATGTAAGAGTTAAAATGTTGCCACCAGAGCGATTTATCCAACTAGTAAAATGTAGGTAAACCTAAAAGTTTGCTTGGATATACACTATGAAAGACTGTTGTCAAAATTGATTCAGACGTAAATCAGTAAGGCTGCCGAATTGGTGAAGCGGCCCATTTTCATTTATTCAGCTAAATCAGTTGGAAATTGGTAAAAAATAATAAAAAATCCTTTTCAAAAAATAAATGAAAAAGTATTTTAAAAACAAAAAATATTTAAATTAATTTAAAAACCTGTACGTAGCACTCTTGAATCGGCCACAGAGTCTTAGTTTACCACTGTACGATTCGGCCGAATCATGCCACTTTGATAACACTGCTGTCAAATGCATCACAATTCACGACTTCACTTCAGGAGTTTCATGGGTTACATGCTGTTATAGAGGGATCTCTTTTTCTACAAACAGCCTTCTCTAAAATTTTCCTTTGAAATTATCAAAATATTATGTAATAAAATAATTCTCATATCTGCCGTATCAGACTCAGTCACCGGCCTTTTTCCATTATCTTGATTCCACAGAAACCATTTGGACATTTTATATTTGTTCCACTGTTTTATATACATCTACAATTATGTAATATAATCTTAAGACACATGCAATGCACCACAATTTCACAGAGAGTGAGAGAGAGAAGAGTTTTTTTTCTTCTTTTGCTGTAAACATCCCTTATTAAATGGATGGAAGGCTGTTAAGATTGCCTTGCCCCAACTCCTCATCGAGTTCTCTTATAGTTGCACCTGCTCAAGGAGTAAACAGGTTGATACTTTCTCTCTTCTTGCAGGACATCATAGACAAGCATAAAAAGATCAATAATCTATTAGAGCATCAAACTACCATAACTTCAAGGAAGCAGAACTTGACCCCATCATCCTCAAGTTAAATCAATCCCCGAAAATTTGGATTGTCTTAGTTAGTGACAACAAAGAAGACATTCTAAACACATCTTTAAAATCAGATTCAACATCACTTGGCAGAGGAAAGCACGAATGTATAGTACTATGGTGTTGTACTAATATCATGGTACAGAAAGCTGATAGATCTTCCACACGTGCACAAAGACCCAATAGACTGTCTATATCTTGCACATTTGTATTTGTGCAGGTGACATAATAGATTAGCAGAGAAACACGTTCTACCTCGTGACATATGAAGTAGCCAGTGTATGTCTGATGCAACTGGAAGCAAAATCAAGTGCATCGGATTATCTAGAGGAGTACCGAAACGTTTTTAGGCACAAAAAACCACAATCTCTAATGCCAATGAATTTGCACAAGTTTGAAAACGAAAGATATTTGTAGATCAACTTACAAATTCCTGCAATAGCCAATAAGTTTATACTGAAACATTTTGGGTAAACAGAAGCGGTAGAATTGGTGAATGCAGTGGACTAGTTCACCATGTTCTTTCATGGCATTCAGATGCATGAAGCATTCCCGACCAGACAAGAATCTAGAAGCAAATTATTACATCAATACATTTTCATCAATATCAACTAAATTTAATCTATATCAAACACGTGTAATTACATACAATAGTAAGCAGGTAGCCCATAACCGTAAGAAGGAAATGAAGTGAGTAGGCTGATATTTGATTGGCAGATTTTAGCTTGTCATTGAGTTCGTAATTACCTGCTCGTATGCATCAGAGATTTCTTCCCGCAAAAGTCTACTTTCTGACACGCGAAAGTTTTCTTTAAATAATTTTCTTCCTTCAATTTATTCACTGTGCACTTCGACTTTGCCTTTCATCTTTCCTTCCCCTTCACAATCCCCTTCACAACAAAATTCTTGTGGAATACAGGAAAAAGAGGGAAAGAATCTGTGTATCCCATAAAATAAGCAGAATAGCAGTATTCTGATCAGATGGTTACATAACTCAAATAACATTACAAACAGGAAGATCAACAAAGGTGTTTCACAATGCATCAAGTTGTGGAAATGAGTGAATTACACGCTCACATCATGAAACCCCAGTAGTCCAACTAAAAGAACCAAAGTTGGACTTCATATGAACCTTCCATCTGACAATATTGCTCCATATCCCTCAAACTGTGGACCTCTTTCATCACCAGCACGTGCTTGTTCTCATTTGCCAACAGGAATCTTTAGAAGCTTGACGAGAAATAGCATTAAAGTTCTCCAACGATAGATTCACAACGATGCAATGGGCAAACTAGCCTCATTCTTCCACAGCTACTAATATACAAGTCTTCAGTCTTCAAGTGAGAACCCATGATGCCCACTGAGCGCTTTCCATTAAATTCATTTTTCTCGAATGATCCCTGGAGAGTACACCCTTGAACTAGAAAATTAAGACAATTTAGTGTGACAGCTGGGCCATTTTCATTCTCGCGACATCTTCAAAAGCCCTATCAAGGGCATGTAATGACACACGATAAAGATCTGCTGAAGCTGATCCATCCTCGGCAAACTTTATCCCCAGATTACAGATATCATTAAATCGCAAAGTAAAAGACTCTTCACAATCAACAAGCAACCTGCCACTGCTTCCATCAACTACAATGCCAAACTTCGCATTTTTGGTAATCCGTTTCAGGATATAATGAGATGGGAGACGCAAAATATTTTTCATTCTGAATGCAATCAAGACATGTCTACAGAGCAGCCCTGAATATTCAAACATCTGACAGGTGCATGTAGCTCTTACATTGGCAGCGTCTAGCTTAACAATGTGCGCCCTAGTTTTTTGCCCAAACTTTGTTACACTGTACGTGGTGCTTGTTCCATCTTTTTCTTTTACTTCTGCAATATAAGCAAGACTACCAAGCAGCTCCTCTTGAAACTTTCTGAATACTGTTTTTGTGTATACTTCTGCAGCATCTTTTTCTAGTGGCCATGCCGTCTTCACAGTTGCTGGCATGCTACTTGTTTCAAAGTCTGCATGCATCTCCTTTTCACAACGGCTTTCCAATGATCTATCATACTGCACTATAAAGTCATGCAAACTAGTACTGACATTTGCAGACCCATCAAAGATGGAGTTAATACTATCATTTCTTTCAGTTGTCGATACGTCGCCAAAGAATGTATTGCGCAAGTATGCAGGCACCCACTTGTGCCGAATTTTGTACTGGGAATGAATCCACTGATTCTCCTTAAAATCATAAGCATCACAAAGGGTCCTCCAACATTCTTCAAACTCATCTACAGTCTCCGACGTCTGGATGACCTTTTGAAGATCCTCTCTAAAGTTTTTGTGTGTCTGGTAGAGTTGTGACAATTTTTCATCAGCTTTCTTCAGGATGTGCCCCACAGAATAAAAATGACGAGTCTCCGGGAATACTCGAGCCACTGCTGCTCCTATAGCGTGTTCTTGGTTTGTGATCAATGAGAAAGGTTGGCGTCCAGACATGGCCTCAAGCCATGTATTAAACAGCCAAACAAATGATGATTCACTTTCATCCAGGAGCAGAGCAGAACCAAAGAACACCGTTTGTCGATGGTGGTTCAGGCCTGTGAACAAAGCACAAGGCATCTTATATTTGTTTGGTCTGTGGGTCATGATAAATGTGACTGCATCCCCAAAGTACTTATAAGCTGTTCTTGCTCTACCATCAACCCAGAAAAAATTAGTCATGCATTCTTCCTCATTGACCTGTATTGCATAAAAAAAGCCTGGGTTCTTTGCTTGCATTTGCTTAAAATAGTCAAGTACCGCCTGCGCATCTTCACTCTCTACTACCTTGGAGCGAGCAACGCTCGCCAAATTCCCACAATCGCGCTCAAGAATCCCAAGTTTTGTGATCCTAGCCGCTTCCTTCTTCAAATAAGCCATCATCTGGTTAACATCCACTCCAGCTTCCACACAATTATCAATCAGACTCTGTGCAGTAGTGGACGAGCTCCTGTGAGATCGAAGATACTGCACCTTGTTGGGCAGAACCATGGGATGATTGTGATCCTTTACAAAAATTCGAACTACCCACTTGCCACTACCATCCTTCCGAACCACCAACTTCGCCGGGCACCCTTCTCGCGTGACCAAGCGTACCCTTCTCTTCTTGTTCTCTTGACTATCACCCTTGTTCTTCGTCTGGCGAAAGCCTTCCTTGGAACAATAGAAGTACCGGCCGATGATCGCCCTGTCACGGGCCGAACGACTCGTGGAACCAATTCGGACGCTAAAGCCCGTTCGCCGAGCATAGGCATTGTAGAAATCCTTGCAGCCCTCTTCAGAATCGAACTCCATACCAACATAGGGCTCTAGAGTCACTCCATCGTCGGGCCCTATGAAATCACCACTTTCATCCGGATTTTCTGCCAGCTGATCACCTGCGCCACCGAGACGGGGATCACCCCCACCATTCAGGTTGCCAGCAATTGCGCTACCCCTAACTACACCGGGAGGAAGAACAACTGCCGCTCGCACCCCACTATCCATTCATCTGATAGACGCTACCGCCCCATCAGGGAACTGTATTCCAGTACAACGGGAAATTAATTGCAAAAATCAATTTGTGCGCACAGATTAAAAGACAAAGTGCATCAAAGAACACCAATTTCACTTCTCTAATGAAAAAAACAGATTACCAACTAGCGATTTTGCAACAAAAACATTAGGTCAATGAAATCACAGAAGAAGATATCAATACACTCAGGCAGTCCCAGAATTGCAGAAAATAGTAAATAGAGGAAATTACGAAGCGCATAAGGATAAAACAGGAACTCGTACTTCTATGTTCGCGCTGAAAGCACGATTTCAGCTTCCCACTTCTTCTTCCTTCGGTTCTTTGAGGGACCTCTCTCTCTGTCTCTCTCTCCCTCTCCCCCTCCCCTTCCCCCGCCCCTCTACCTCCGCGCAGACTGCAGAGGGAGAAAACAAAAGGGTAAATTTTATGTGAGAAGCATATAGTTCTAGCATTTGTGGGTAACAATCCCAGCTTTTGATCCTTCGATCCTGATTGGAATCCACGGTGCCAAGTTTATGCATTAATGCCCTACATCCGAACGGACACCATCTCAACAACGAGGAAGTTTATTGGATCTTGATTGCTTGAACCACAAAATCTGCTTCATGGCCCGGACCAGCTTCACTTGAATCGAGGTTTAGGTGTAACGATGTGAGATGGGTCTAGCATCATCACCATGGAAATTTGAATATTCTGCAAATTTATTGTAAAAAAACGACGAGGTAGATTCATAAAATATATTAGAACTATTACTTTGTAAAGTTATTTGATTATGTCATACAATGTTTTGCCAACTCGTTTTGTCCAATTAACACAATTACTATGCATGAAGCATTTTTTTTCTGTATCTTTAGAACTTTTGTCGCCAAACGAGCTTTCCTGTGAAGATGGTGCTACAGAGAAGCATGCTTTTGAGGATGTGGAGTGATCCAAGCAAATTGTTCTTGTTAATTGTCGGGTATTTAAAATGTGTCCATGAACTTGTCATTTCCAAAGTCTTGTCTTCGTTTTCATTTTGTATGTTGCTAGAATCTTCAAGAGAAGTTTGATTGGATCTATGGAGGAACTCGTTGACATCTATTGTAAATGTTAGTTGTCTTCTTCTTGCACGCTTTTTCCATCTAACTAACAATTTCTCTATTCTCGCATGTTTTTGTCATATTTGCATGAAACGCTTAGTGCTATAACCATTAACTTAGCCTAAACCACGTCTTGGTCGCAGTTGCTTTCCTTTGAATGTTGTAATTCACATGATTTTGCTTAACTGGATGTTCATGTCGGCGTTTAAACAATTATATTGGTAGCATTCACTCAAAAATATCCATAATCACCACAAAACGTCTCAAAAAAGTATTTCTATATTCACAAAAAGAATTATATAGGATATGAAACAATATAGTTTTTGTAGCCATGTCAAACGATATATATGTTCACTACCTGTAACGATATTTCACTGCATGTAACGGGATTGAGTCTTAGTTTCCCTGCAATGAGATCTTGGGAGAGTTGGTCTGAGCACCAGTCTACACCAGCCGCTAGCTTCAAACATGAACACGAATCCAATGAATACTTACATGATGAACCGCGTTCGCACTGTAAAAGAACCCGTTCTCTTCATGACCACCTGGCACGAAAACTTGATTACCAAAATGCTGCTTGCTTTACTTGTGAGCTACTTATGCTTTGATTCTGCATAAACCTTTTGCTTTTACTATTTACACCACTTTTGTTGTTTGAAAGTGAGATCTTACCAGGTTGATTTAACTTGTTGTTGTACTTTCGGTTGCCCTTTTCGCACCGTGTATGCTACAAGGTAGTGTCCATGCATGAGAGTACATCAAGTTCGAAGCACCCATGTTCCAGGCCCACCGGTCGGCGGCTCGTGCCATGTAGCGGAATCGAGCTCGATGTGTCCTTCGATGTTCAACTTTTAGAGCCACATGTCTCGCCATCAAGTGGCGGCGAAAGGATACGTGGCCTTAAGGCCCTCTAACAAGTGGTGGCTTGATCTCAATTCACACAAAAGATTTAGACCAAATGACGGGCCCTTCGGTCATTAGAAGAAGCTCCAATGAGATTCGAACCCATGACTAAACAGTCACAACAAACTCTTAGTAACATGTCAATTCTCATATGCTTTAAAGTCCTGTCCATTCCTGCCGACCTCTTGAATGTTAACAATTAACATATAATTTTTCTTTAGGAGGAGTCCGAGTCATCAAATTTTATTCGGGTGAACGAGGTATTAATCATATCACTCGAAAAAATTCCTCATTCTCCTTGCGTCTCGTGTCCTGAGCTGCATCGATGTCAGCGATAGCAACAATGCGTCCTTCAATTTAAATGTCACGCCCTACCACCTTAAAACACAAAAACATAACTAAAAACCATCCTTAATACAGGCCCTTAGTACGAGTCAACAAATTTTATTGCCACAAAATGAATATTTGAATATTTTTTTGATAATGGTTTTTTTTTTTAAATTTTTGAATAGATCACCTTGGAAAAAGAGAAAATTCATAAATGAAAATAAAAAGGAAAGGTGGGGAAACGGGTTTGGTAATGGTGACGGAGCACCCACGGTCCTCACACGGACCCGAGAAGGGATGGCATGTTTGGTAATAAACGCAAAGAGCGTGGGGATTTTCCGAGGAGCGGGGACCCCTAATTGGCCGTCACCTGGAAGCCACAGGACGGTTCTGGAGGGAAAAGGTCCTCATTTCACGGAAGGAAGAGCGGGAGAACGAATCTTCCGACGCCGCCGCGCACCGTCCATCGCCTCCGCCATCGGACGACCAGGAACCATCGGTTCGAACTTTCTCGAAGGTGGGAAGCCACCATATTAGGGTTTGCATTTCTTCCTCTTCTCCCCCTCTCAGTCTCAAAGCCTTCACGCGATTCCCGTCGCTTTTTCGCTCTCCCTCTCTCTCTCTGAGCGACTGCGTTTCTTCCTCTCCTCTCCGATTTTCCTTCTGTAATGGCCGGAAAGGGAGAGGGTCCGGCGATCGGTATCGATCTCGGCACCACTTACTCCTGCGTTGGAGTATGGCAGCACGACCGTGTCGAAATCATCGCTAATGATCAGGGTAACAGGACGACCCCGTCCTATGTCGCCTTCACGGACAGCGAGCGTCTCATCGGCGATGCCGCCAAGAATCAGGTTGCCATGAACCCCATCAACACTGTCTTCGGTGAGTTTCTTCCATTTTCGACGGTTTTCGTTAGATCTTTCGTGTTCTGTGTAAATCTTGGATCCCTGGGTGTCATCATGAGGTTGTCGGGATGTTTATCGTTTGCTTTGTTAGACCTCGTGCCGTTTCTTGGCGTCCTGGTTGGGAATTCTGAAATGGGTCTGTGCTCGATTTGTATTCTTCCGCATGTGTGTTCGGTATGTTTTTGTGGGATTATTTTTGAGTACTATATTTGTTGTGCGTCTTTTGAGCGTTACTTCGTTCTAGATGCTTAAGTTGCCGCTTCATGTCTCCTCTCTTCCGTTCGTTGTTAGATCTGAAACTTTCACTGCTGTTGAATTGTTCTTAGATGCTTGTCTCTGTTTGCTAAAGGTTATGATCTGAAACTTTTACTTCCGTTGAATTGTCTTTCAAAGGATCTGTCTCAAGTTCATTTGTTATAAATCTCGTGTTGGGGGGAGATATCCTATCCCCTTTGTTCACATGGATTCCAGTTTCCTGACGCGTCGAGTTAAACTTGCTGTATCAAGTTTTTTTTTGTCGTTTTTTCAACAGCTTTTGAATTTCTTTTTCTTGTTCGTGATTTGTTTACTACTTCGCTTCAATGCCGGCAATGGATTTGAAGAGGCTGGGCCCTCTTGTTTTTTTCTTCATGACTCTACAGAGCAACCTCATCTTACTGCTATTTGGCGTTTGCTATATGTTCATGGGCTTTTATCTGAATCGCCTTTTACGTATGATTTTGTCTCCACAATGTGCATCGCATTGACTCGTTGTCACGCGCAGATGCCAAGCGTTTGATTGGGAGGAGGTTCACCGACACGTCCGTGCAGAGCGACATCAAGCTCTGGCCTTTCAAGGTTGTTGCCGGTCCCGGAGACAAGCCAATGATCAACGTTCAATACAAGGGCGAGGAGAAGCAGTTTGCCGCTGAGGAAATCTCGTCCATGGTTCTCATGAAGATGCGCGAGATTGCCGAGGCTTACCTTGGCTCTGCCGTGAAGAACGCCGTCGTCACCGTTCCTGCATACTTCAACGACTCCCAGCGCCAGGCCACCAAGGATGCTGGCGTCATTGCAGGTCTTAACGTGATGCGTATCATCAACGAACCTACCGCCGCTGCCATCGCATACGGTCTGGACAAAAAGGCCACAAGCGTTGGTGAGAAGAACGTGCTCATCTTTGATCTTGGTGGTGGCACCTTCGATGTGTCTCTTCTGACCATTGAGGAGGGCATTTTTGAGGTGAAGGCCACGGCCGGAGACACCCACCTTGGTGGTGAGGATTTCGACAACAGGATGGTGAACCACTTCGTTCAGGAGTTCAAGAGGAAGCACAAGAAAGACATCACAGGAAATCCTAGGGCACTCAGGCGTTTGAGGACATCATGTGAGAGGGCAAAGCGCACCCTCTCGTCCACCGCCCAGACCACGATTGAGATCGATTCACTCTTCGAGGGCATTGACTTCTACTCCACCATCACGCGTGCCAGGTTCGAGGAGTTGAACATGGACCTCTTCAGGAAGTGCATGGAGCCCGTGGAGAAGTGCTTGAGGGATGCGAAGATGGACAAGAGCACTATCCATGACGTCGTACTGGTTGGTGGATCGACTAGGATCCCGAAGGTGCAGCAGTTGTTGCAGGACTTCTTCAATGGCAAGGAATTGTGCAAGAGCATCAACCCTGATGAGGCTGTCGCCTACGGTGCCGCTGTTCAGGCTGCCATCTTGAGCGGGGAAGGCAACGAGAAGGTGCAGGACTTGCTTCTTCTGGATGTCACCCCTCTGTCCCTTGGCCTGGAGACCGCTGGAGGTGTCATGACCGTCTTGATTCCAAGGAACACCACCATCCCGACCAAGAAAGAACAGGTCTTCTCTACCTACTCAGACAACCAGCCTGGCGTGTTGATCCAGGTTTATGAAGGTGAAAGAACGAGAACCCGGGATAACAATCTTCTCGGCAAGTTCGAGCTCTCTGGCATCCCTCCTGCTCCTCGTGGTGTCCCTCAGATCAATGTGTGCTTTGACATTGACGCGAACGGTATCCTGAACGTGTCTGCCGAGGACAAGACCACCGGGCAGAAGAACAAGATCACCATTACTAATGACAAGGGCAGGTTGAGTAAGGAGGAGATTGAAAAGATGGTCCAGGAAGCCGAGAAGTACAA
Organism: Nymphaea thermarum; assembly: GCA_011799765.1. NCBI lineage: Eukaryota > Viridiplantae > Streptophyta > Magnoliopsida > Nymphaeales > Nymphaeaceae > Nymphaea > Nymphaea thermarum. The sequence goes on along the minus strand of JAANDH010000661.1, from coordinate 47,881 downwards.
GTCGGAGGACGAGGAGCACAAGAAGAAGGTTGAGTCGAAGAATGCCCTGGAGAATTACGCATACAACATGAGAAACACCGTCAAGGATGAGAAGATCAGCGCCAAGCTTTCCGCTGCTGACAAGAAGAAAATCGAGGATGCCATCGAGGGGGCCATCCAGTGGCTGGACAGCAATCAGCTTGCAGAGGCGGACGAGTTTGAGGACAAGATGAAGGAGCTGGAGAGCATCTGCAACCCGATCATTGCCAAGATGTACCAGGGAGCTGGTGGAGACATGGGCGGTGGCATGGACGAGGATGGCCCGTCGGTTGGCGGTGGTGCTGGTGCTGGTCCCAAGATTGAGGAGGTCGACTAAACTAGTGTATCTCTTGACGGTGATTCAAGTTGAGGGTTTTGAGATTCCTGTGTTTCGTTTAATTGACCAGGAAAAGATTCTATATTTCGAACATTTTGTCACGGTTTTTTCTTTCTTGTCTTGCTTAGTTTGATTTCCTTTTATTTCCATAGGGCTCTATTTTCGGATATTTTGTCTTTCGGTAATATACTCTGCAACATGAAATGGTTGGTAAATTGAAGTATGCCATTTTTTATTTCCCATTGGTATTGTTGAAAATTTCTTGTCTTACTTAAAACTCTATTCTGACCTTGCTCTCTCCTTCGGAAGATTCTGATTGCTTGGACAAGGCAGCCTCCTCGGCTGAATTTTAGTTTGCTTTACTTACCGGTGATGCCCTCTTACTTCTTGGTCCACAATGTTCTTATTTGTATTCTGTTGTTTTTTCTTAACCTTAGAACGGTACTCTCGTGTCTCTTAAACCTCCTTCTGTCGTGTGTTTGCTAGTGCCCTGTTTTGCATAGATCGCAAATCAATTAACAGACCTTGTCACCTTCACCTAACGATGGGGTGATTTGTCGCTTTGGTTGGAAAATCGTGTATATGGCGTCTATACAAACATGTGACTTCTCCGACGCTTTATTTCAATTTACATGTTAAGAAAAAACTACTCCCGGAGAACGGCTGCTAAGAAGGGAAAAAAAACTGTATAAGGCTTCCAACGTCCTGTATCATGTAATGTTGAAGCTTTTCCTTAGGTTTGGATCCACTTTCTTTCTACAGTTTCAAGGCTTCCAACGTCCTGTGAAATACAGAAATCTTTGAACTTTGTTTTGTTCGTAACATTGGAAGATTGACAAGGCGATTGACAGTCTCATATCTATAATATTGTCTTCATTTTGCTCAATATGGGTTCCTTGATGTTCTAGCTTGTTTGGCAAATTTGAAAGATTCTTGAGCTTAGACCCAATGCAAAAGCCCTTTTCAGCTGGTTTTATGTTTGCGTAATAGGATATTGCACTGCTTGCCGTGTGCTGGTGCGGATCATGTAATGAAACATACTTGCTTCGGGAATGCGATCTTTAAACTCATGCATTTAGCAGATGCTGCCTGTCGTGTGTATTGTCACACCCAACTCTCATGGGTGTCCGAATATGTACAACTGTATATGGTTGGTAGTGTTCCGATGAGATTTCTGTTGGCTAGGTTGAGATGCCAATACGGCCGTTTGCCGCGGAGTGTTTTGACATGAGATTCGGGTCTGTCATATGGACATGCCTCTTGAGACACGCGATAAAATCGGAACGATACAGTATATATTCTGGTCAATAATCTCCTCACCGGATTCTTATATCTGCAGTTGCCAGGCGCACTTGGCAACTGGAGCAGAACCAGTCTGATAGACCACCAGCGGCTAATTGGTCCGGCGGATAACGAAGCAAATCGCAGTCCCTACTTAATCGTTCGGCAGCAGATATGGAGTGGCGCCGCTGTGAGTCTTTACAAATCCTTTGCTTGACCTACATATTATGGGGGGCTAAGTGGCTGGCAGAGGCCAAGGGGTCAACAGTATGTATCTGTGCTGTGTGCCCTGCCTTTTTGTACTCGACAGGCACCGTTTCGGATTCCCCATGGCGGCTTGAGAGTTCCCACTGGAGCCTGATTGGCCAACTGTCTCCGTGTCCTTACAAACTGTTCCATTGGTCAGCAAAGAACAGTTCCCTTCTCCACATGCACTTCCCTCTCTCTCCGCACTTTCTTCTCCTCCCGTTTAACCTACTGCTGCCTCCCACCAAAGCTTTATAGTAGCCAAGATCTTCAACACTCGGAAATCAGTTCACTGTGTTATAGCTCATGGGAAAAGTTGGCTCTGTCTGAAGAGGCGACGGGAAGACTTTATCATACATGATACATGGAGCCAATGATACTGGAACAGCATTCGTGGAACATCATCCAGGGATGTGGGAAGGTGACCATGAATGGAAGCCCTGTTGTCAATATATTTCCTTGAAACCATATGGGTCTCTTCCATATTTCACCATGAGATTGTTGAGGAATGAAGTGGACTGGTATGCCATGAACAGCCCTTTCAAGACTTAGGCTGTTAAGTTTTTACACTAGTTTATTTTTTCTAATTTCTACCTTATTGACCTTGTAGTATGGACATCCTGCCACCTATTCTAGAGTGCGTCAAAAGTTGTAAGAACAATGTAGTTTACACCCTTGAATTCATATATTGATCTGCAGACCTTAGCTGTTTGTTCTGATGAACAGTGTGTCACATGGTGGTTTGGTTTTCCATGTAATCAATCTTTCATTAGTCTTTCAGTAGCATCTGCTGACTTGCTTATTGAATTGGTCACAGTGCAAGCACTAGTTTGGTCGCTGTATACATTTGCGAGCATTCAGTCCATTCCTTCCATGGTTTGTCTTTGGCACAATATTTCATATAGAGTGATTTCTTATATGAAGTTGATTGTACTTTGGCAGATTAAGCTGTTACGGAAGCTTGCTGACATGCATTTTCCAAGGTAAAAATATGGTCTTTGTCCTCTCATCATTTTCTTACGATGAAGCAGTAGTTTGTCTCTAAATTCTCTTTTATTGTTCAGCAGTAAACGCATTATTTACAATATATGTAATATGTTTATGGTTCTACACCTCCCGGACAAGCAGCTAGTTGTACCTGGCTTTAGATATCGTCTTTCTTTGCCCTGTTTTTTTTTTCTTCTCTTACATTCCTTGTTGGTGGTCTCTCTCTCTCTCACACGCGCACAGACACACCAAAAGAAAACGGAAATAACGAACAACTTATGATCAATTGATCATGAATAACCTTTGACATTTTCTATTGTTGTGAATGGATGAAGAGGAAAAGTTTGAACCAGTTGCATGAGCTAGCGATGATGGTTGAAAAGTTAGAGAGTGGTCATCAGAAGCTTTTGGTGGAGGTCGTGTTCATTCCATTCCTCTCTTTTGGTGTAATGTGTTCGCGATAACGTGATCGCAGAACTTTGTATAGAACTGTTTTGCAGATTGATTCACAATCTTCAGAAATTAAAAAGTGATGATTATCTTGTCCTAGCGGTGTTTCACATTCCCAAGTTACGGGAATATGTGACCTGGCATGTACTGGCAAATGAGACATTTGGAATGGTTTAACAAAGATCACGTAATTGTGATTTCGTGGTTTGGTTTCTGTTAATAGAGGATGTCGTCTTCTTCGAACGGTTTCACTTAGATATCTTCTTAAAGAAAACGCTTACAGACTGCTTATCTGTTTTCGCTGGATTCAACCTTTTTTTATCTATACCGAGGACGAGCCTGATGTATATTGACTAAGTGTGCTTCGGTGCAAAAAATGCATGTTTCAAATACTCAATTTTTCACTTTCTGTTTGGATTGTATTCTGTTTAATGGTCTGCCACTCAAAAACAATGCTCTCGTTGCAGTTTTGGCACCCATGATTCAAATACCAGCTACCATCTTTCTCCTGTAAACTGTGTATACTCTGCAGTGCAATACTGCGTAACCAAGTCCTAAATACGGGAGGCAAGAATGAATATTTTATTTCAAGACAGAACTTGAATCACCAAAAATTAAGGAAGTGCGACTTAACCGAGCTCATCTAGGATTAATCACTCGGGCAGGTTAGACTTGGACCTTCAACTTCAAGGAAGTTTGAGATCAGTATCCCATATGTGTCTGGTAGAGCCGGCGTTTCACTCCAGGTTGCTTTTCAAACAAAAAGAAGAGACTGATAGTGGCAGCTATAAGCAGCCGCTGAAATTGGCTTTGCAGTTGGAGCGCCACAATCATATATTGCAGGTTGGCTGCATGATTACGTTGCCATTTGACAGTGCAGGCCTTGTAGTATGTATATTTTCACTGACCTTGTCGAAGTTCTGTTCCTTTCTCAACAGGTTATATTCCCACTGAATTTGGAGACTTTGGCTTGCTTTTCTCTTTTAATTGATGGACGAATAACTGTTGTAATTGTCTCTTGATTGAAAGAATCCGGCCACCGCTCCCAATGCAACTGCTACGTCGGATGAGTAAACTTACATTAGAAGATACACCAATTGAAGTTTGAGCCTCATGGTAGACTTGTATTTAGAGGATGCAATTGTCGAAGAGAGATGAGCAGCAGCACAAAATTCTTCTCAGGGCATTTCTTGCATCTTAACGAGAGAAATTTTGCAAACCGATGTTGCTGGTTTTGGTCTGTTTTACCTGCACAAATTTCCTCGCCCCACAAGAGGGAAAAAAAATAACCAGCAACTTTTGTGAACATAGAACGAATTCTCGCACAAATTGAAACCCCATATTTCCATCTGCGGTTTTGCATTTTCAAATGGGACCAGTTTCACATATTGGTTGTCATATAAGAATTTCCTTTCGTAATATACATGTGAAAATCTAATTGGAAACGATTGGGGTGAACAAGAAGTGAAGGAGGAGATCCACCGAGTTGCCACGTGAAAAATTTTCTCTATTTCCATAGGTGGGGAATTGTGTTTGTGAATCTTGGATCTTTTGTTTGGTTCCATGAAAAAAGACGGCCCTTCTTTTTTGAATTCTTTATTTTGCTGATAATCTTTCCACTTTGAAATGTGGTGTATAAAGATAACACTATTTTATCTGAGCACACTTTTACTCATTCTAGCTACTAAAAGCGATTTGACTCTGGATGCAAATGCGACCGGATGAGATCTTTGCGAGGAACAGATGATGTCCTGTTTTTGCAGCGAAAGCTCTGGTTCCTGTTTGCTTTTTGATCAACATGAAAAGAAAGAATTGACAGAGCAATAGGCTACCACTTGAAGCCTCGGAAACAAGACTAACATGGATTTCATATGTTTAGTTGTATGGAACCTGAAACTATCTTGTCATCTCTGAATTCCATTCCAAAAATCAGCTTAGGGGTGTTGATGGGCATCAGAAGCTACAAGTGACTGAGGAGATGAAGGATGAATATTTATTTTCTTGCACCACATTTTTATTCAATGGTCCTTCACAAGCAAACTAGTTTATACCAAATTCATTTTTCCTTCATGTTGCCTTCAGCAAAATCTTGTGCGTTGTGCTGGAAAACCCTGAACCCCGAAACTATACCAACTAGTTGCAGACTAAGGTTATATTTGCCACGAAATGAGTTTCTTCTGTCATGTATGAGGGCAATACAATGTTGGCAAGGTATTTGAAATAATTAACCATTGATGAATTCTATACGGCAACATGTTTTTCCTTCAGTACGATGAAACTGGATTGCCTTCCCACGAATATGAAATTGAACTATTAGAGATGTTCTCTCACAAGTACTTGCATTTATGTTGTCTGCAAATGCTCCAACAATATTGTGTATAACTGCATTCTGTTGTGGTTGATGCAACTATTCTCACTGAAATGCCCCAAGTGAATGCTGAAGAATTTGCTCTATTTGTTATGGCTATCAGCATCATCACCTCTGCATCTTACTGCTCATCTTGAAATTTTAAGGAAGTGGATTTCAAGATGTGAAGTGTAATTCTTTTGGTAATAATTCAAATCACTGGCACGGGTGAGGTGGTGAACCAATTTTTCTAAAGGGAGTTTAGAAAAGTTAACCCTATTTAGAAGATGGTGATACTTTTATTTCTTTATGTAACTAGAAAAACTTCCTTTCTGCAATCAGACTAGGTTAATTTTTTCTTCTGTAATGCCAAAGTACCAATCATGTATTAATATCTTTAAATGTTTATGTGCATCCGAGTATGGGAACCTGAGTCAGTGAACCAATTGGTGACAATGGGCTTTTCTGCGCCTTTTCCTATTGTAGTCAGTTTCCAAAATTTGCATACTAACAGCCTAATAATGAAAACAAGCCTCTTTGTATCCTTGATCTTGAAATTTTATAGAACCAGAAATAGGTCGCATTCCGTATTGTTTGCAACACAACCAGTTGCTTTGTGAGGGTGCATGTACATCTGTTATGTGCTTTTCCTTTGGCACATGTACCTTTGCCTTGTCATCCCATTTTCTTCTTATCTGCGTTGCCTTTCTGAACTTAATTTGGCAATCAATTTGATTTGGCATTGAACTTGATTTAATGCTGTCAGATGCCATTCACGATTGGAAAGTATTGGAGGGTGTCAACTCAAGGGTGTCATATAGGTCAACTTGCGTCTGCATTGCTGCATTAGTATCATGGTTCTTTCTTTCTTTTTCAAGTCTTGTCCTCTTGGATCATGGCGCTGCTCATAATGACTTTGTGCTTTAACAGCATTCCAGTTAATTACTTGTAAGCGTTTTTGTTTGCAAATGTGATCATAAGTTGCACAAAATTTCTGTTCAATTGGTTTTCAAATTAGTAATAAAATTTTCTTTTTGAAGGTGGATTATTTGTCTAACATGTTAAATGTTAGTTATGAAGATTATAGATTGGAGTTGATGCAGTAGCTTTAAAAGTAAGGGGTTGGGAAGAACAATAATGCAGTTTGAGCCTTCTAACACAAATCTAACTCCAATACCTCACGGATGCATCAGTGAGTACTGTTCGTGTAAAATTTGATCGATTCTTTTACTGTGATTCAAAGGTAATTCTTATGCTTATGAATTTAGAGATGTAAATCTGAGGGAGCGTGTAGATGCTTCTGTTACCTAATTTACTACTTCATGAAGATAACAACTTGATAGTACATAAAAGTTGGGTAAACAATTCTGCGAAGAGGTCGAACAACCAGTCTTCCATCCTCCCGTGCAGCCACAAACTGAAAAATCTCCAAGAGAAAGAGGTTAAAATATCCAATGAATTTGGTTTCATCCATTGCTGTCTAATTCCTGATTTGGACCCATACAAGAAACACTCTTCAAACTATCATCTTCCTGAGTCTTCCTCCTTGTCGCGTTAATCACTCATCAGTAATATGTTGGTAATAACATCAGCTGGACAACTTCAAACTAGAAAGAGTTTGCTGCACTGGATGACCTGAGGTTAAACCATCTAATTTATGAATATCTCTCTGTATGAGATCATTTCGCTGGGAGCCTGGGATGATATATTCAACAAGCCCACATATACTCACTTCGACGTTGCTTGGCATTCCTTTCATGGATGCAGGATGCCTCTTGTTCTGAATAATTCCACTTCTACTGCTTCAGTTTTTGTTTCTGAGTTCCTTTCAACATCTTGTTCATCTAAATTTCCAAACTCGGGGTGTTTTACAGTTCATACTAACATCGAGTTGTCATATCTCAGGGAATGATTGCTGGTCAGCCTGAATGGCATGCTGTCGTGCTGTCGACTCATCCTTAGTATGATTTCTGTAGGTGTTGATTCATATAGACTGCAAACAGCTCATCCTTAGTATGATTCCTGTAGGTGTTTTCATATAGACTGCAAACAGTAACGTGAACGATGCTCGAATTTAGTAACGGCCTTTTGTCCTAGCGGTGGGTTCCTTCCATTCACCTGAATGATGAATGATGGTTTATACTGAAATCTACCAATGAATCACCATTTGCCGACATGGGCTTCACTTAAAGCAGACAATCGTTCTCATGCAGTTTTCCTACTAGGTTTCCTCGACAATTCCTCGAAACAGAGTACCTGCACTGGGCCCCTTCTCGGGAAAAGGCGGATCTGAGCCAAATTGAAGTTCTCCAAACAGAATGCCCTTCCAGATCATGTTTAGTGGTAGATCTCATTTAAGAACGTCATTTAAAGAAAAATCTCCAAAATCTTATGGTGGTGTGACTTAGAAAAGAAAGCAGCGATTCTCTTTTTCTCATTTTTGTCAACAAAGGGTGGCGGAGTTGCTTGATCAATTTGGAGAAACATCAAGATCTCAGTCAACGGCAGAGGAGAAGGGTCAGTAAGGCACAATCCCCAAATAACTGTCGTGGAATTTAGAAAAAAAAGAAAGAAAGAAAGAAAAGTACTTTTTTAGCCACAGAGTTTCCCGATAATTTCCGCACAGAGGGGACTTTCTGGGTAGCCGTGGGGATGGTGTGTCTCGAAATAAATGTAAAGATCTTGACTCCTTTTGAAGATGGGGATTCCTAATTCGCCGTCAAAGCGAAGCTACTGGACGCTTCTGGAAACAAGCCCCGCGGCCTACCGTTCATCTCCCTAACTATCTGACGGCTAGAAATCTTCGGGTCGAACATTCTGGAAGGTGGCAAGCGACCATATTAGGGTTTCGTGCGCCTCCTCTTTCCCCTCAGTCTCAACGGATCTCCTTTCTCCCTTTTCTTTCTTTCACTCTCCATCTTTTTTCCTTCCCTTTCGTTTTTCGATTTGCCGTACAGTTTATTCGACGTCGTAATGGCCGGAAAGGGAGAGGGTCCGGCGATCGGTATCGATCTCGGCACCACCTACTCCTGCGTTGGAGTATGGCAGCACGACCGTGTTGAAATCATCGCTAACGATCAGGGTAACAGAACGACCCCGTCCTATGTCGCCTTCACGGACAGCGAGCGTCTCATCGGCGATGCCGCCAAGAACCAGGTCGCCATGAACCCCATCAACACTGTTTTCGGTGAGTTTCTCTTTTTTTCTGATCCTGTCTTGCTTTGACCGGATCCAGGGGTCTCAGGTGTCCTTGCGAAAGTTTGAGGTGTTCTTGGGTTTCATTAGTAGATCCGCGTTTGCTTATCATCATACTTGTTTCATTTTGTGGGATTTTGGGTGTTGAGATGTGGATTTAGAATTCTGGCTTTATTGCACTTCCTTGTTCCTGCCTAGATCTGATGTGCGTGTCCACGTTACTGACTTATACGGTTGACTTTTCTTGCCGCATCATGTCTCTTGCTTTCTCAGCCGATTTTGTTCTTTTGTTTTCGTTGGATTGTTTATATCTCGTCCGTAGGCAGCGCCGGTCGTATAATCGTCTTGAAGTATGGATTCTCTGTTATTTTAAAAGTTTCTCCCTTCTAGAGGATGACTTTTTTCTTTATGCGTAGGTTTTCGTCTGTGATCGACATCCTCTGGCTGCACTTTTGAACATTTGAGTCAACCTTGTTGGGCCGAGTTTTTTCTAATGACAATCGTGATAACAATTTTCAAAATTTCTTAAGTTTTGGCTTTTGGTTAGTGCAAGATTTTAACTCCACCACCAATAATGGTTTTCTTTGTTGTGTTTAATCCAAAAAGTGCGTATAGCTGACTGCTGAAGGACATTCCTTAGTTGGGCCTCTCTATGCTGTTTTATAACTCGAGCGTCTTGGATCCGGTTCTGTTATTTAGTTCCCAATGTTTTGCCCCTCGATTGTGGTTTTCTTTACGAGTGCCTTATTGACTCGTTGTCACGCGCAGATGCCAAGCGTTTGATTGGGAGGAGGTTCACCGACACGTCCGTGCAGAGCGACATCAAGCTCTGGCCTTTCAAGGTTGTTGCCGGTCCCGGAGACAAGCCAATGATCAACGTTCAATACAAGGGCGAGGAGAAGCAGTTTGCCGCTGAGGAAATCTCGTCCATGGTTCTCATGAAGATGCGCGAGATTGCCGAGGCTTACCTTGGCTCTGCCGTGAAGAACGCCGTCGTCACCGTTCCTGCATACTTCAACGACTCCCAGCGCCAGGCCACCAAGGATGCTGGCGTCATTGCAGGTCTTAACGTGATGCGTATCATCAACGAGCCTACCGCCGCTGCCATAGCATACGGTCTGGACAAAAAGGCCTCAAGCGTTGGTGAGAAGAACGTGCTCATCTTTGATCTTGGTGGTGGCACCTTCGATGTCTCTCTTCTGACCATTGAGGAGGGCATCTTTGAGGTGAAGGCCACGGCCGGAGACACCCACCTTGGTGGTGAGGATTTCGACAACAGGATGGTGAACCACTTCGTTCAGGAGTTCAAGAGGAAGCACAAGAAAGACATCACAGGAAATCCTAGGGCACTCAGGCGTTTGAGGACATCATGTGAGAGGGCAAAGCGCACTCTCTCGTCCACCGCTCAGACCACGATTGAGATCGATTCACTCTTCGAAGGCATTGACTTCTACTCCACGATCACGCGTGCCAGGTTCGAGGAGCTGAACATGGACCTCTTCAGGAAGTGCATGGAGCCTGTGGAGAAGTGCTTGAGGGATGCGAAGATGGACAAGAGCTCTATCCATGACGTCGTGCTCGTTGGTGGATCGACTAGGATCCCGAAGGTGCAGCAGTTGCTGCAGGACTTCTTCAATGGCAAGGAGTTGTGCAAGAGCATCAACCCTGATGAGGCTGTCGCCTACGGTGCCGCTGTTCAGGCTGCCATCTTGAGCGGGGAAGGCAACGAGAAGGTGCAGGACTTGCTTCTTCTGGATGTCACTCCTCTGTCCCTTGGTCTGGAGACCGCTGGAGGTGTCATGACCGTCTTGATTCCAAGGAACACCACCATCCCGACCAAGAAGGAACAGGTCTTCTCTACCTACTCAGACAACCAGCCTGGCGTGTTGATCCAGGTTTATGAAGGTGAAAGAACGAGAACCCGTGATAACAACCTTCTCGGCAAGTTCGAGCTCTCTGGCATCCCTCCTGCTCCTCGTGGTGTCCCTCAGATCTCTGTGTGCTTTGACATTGACGCGAACGGTATCCTGAATGTGTCTGCCGAGGACAAGACCACCGGGCAGAAGAACAAGATCACCATTACTAATGACAAGGGCAGGTTGAGCAAGGAGGAGATTGAAAAGATGGTGCAGGAAGCCGAGAAGTACAAATCGGAGGACGAGGAGCACAAGAAGAAGGTTGAGTCGAAGAATGCTCTGGAGAATTACGCATACAACATGAGAAACACCGTCAAGGATGAGAAGATCAGCGCCAAGCTTTCCGCTGCTGACAAGAAGAAAATCGAGGATGCCATCGAAGGGGCCATTCAATGGTTGGACGGCAATCAGCTCGCTGAGTCGGACGAGTTTGAGGACAAGATGAAGGAGCTGGAGAGCATCTGCAACCCGATCATCGCCAAGATGTATCAGGGTGGTGCAGACGTGGGCGGTGGCATGGACGAGGATGGCCCGTCGGTTGGTGGTGGTGCTGGTGCTGGTCCCAAGATTGAGGAGGTCGACTAAACGGCTGTTCAACTTTAGCCGGTGGCCGTCTTTGATATAATTCTGTTCGTGTGTCTCCTGGTTTTGGTTTATTTTGTCCAGGGGAAGATTCTATGAACACTTTGCCATTGTTAATTTTTTTTTTCTGGTTATCATGTCGTCTTTATTTTCCATAGATTTCAATTACTTCCTCTACGTAATGTGGTTCAAAAATGAAGAAATCCTATTTTCTTGCCATTGTATTGTTATACTAATTTGTTGGTGGAGGATCTTCCATCTGTGTTTAGGGCCAATCGTGCTTTCCCTTTTTGAAGAGTTCGTTTGTGTGGGGTCTTGCCCTGCTTCTCTGGTGCGAAGTTCGAAGATGTGCATCTAACTTGTTTGCTTTTTGGGGGGCTTGTCTGGCAGAGAGGTGCTGTGATCTTTTTGTATTTGATTGTTTCATACGGGGTAGATTTCATTGAGATAAATGTGGCTGCCCGGTGACGATTCACTTTCCCGGTATGGGAGAGGCAGTGAAGTCTGGGGCCTGAAGGAATTCTTGTTTGGTCGACGTGTGGAAATTGTATGGAAGCAACGACGCAAGAGCTGTGTTTTTCCTTTATCGGGGTCATAATACGAGTGAGAAGGAGCTAAAGGGCGGCTTGGGGCGGGGGATAGATCGGTGACTTGGCCGGCCTGCCCTTTTCTTGGTGTTACATAGCTGCCCATCCCGCGTTCGAATTAACTGTTTGTTCTTCTGAGGAAGATGCGCGCGCTGCATCGCATCGCAGTAGCTGTTTTCAAGTCTTGACTTTTCCCCTTCTATTTCAAAACCCATATCTTTTATATTAAAGTGTGGATCTGAAATTCATCTCTATATAATAGATTTGAGATATTGAGATTTTCTTGGATCTGAGATCGGTCTGGAATCAAACGCAAAACGCAAAGGGAAACTATTAAAAGGCACATTGAGAAGAACTGAAGAGATAAAAAAATAATTTAATCCCCGCAACGTTAAACACTCATAGTTCAAGAAACGAAGCTGAGTTTCGTAAAATTTCTAATCTTTTACGGGTTCGGATTACGTTTGGATCCAAATCGTCCTGTAATTTAGTTAGTTAGAACCCGATCCAGTTGGAATGCCATGGGGTCGTTTCGTTCCACTGTGGCTATTTAAGTCAAAGCACCGAAGAAAACGTGTTTGCCGCGTCAGCTGATCGGCTCCCCCACGTTCAATGAAGAATTTTCAAACCCCACCCTACAATTAATCCGCTCCATCAAAACCCCTCTCTCTCTTTGCATGAGGCCATAAAAGGAACGCTCCATCACGTAACGGGAGCGCGAAGTGGACGTTTTCTCTCCGCCACCACCTTTCTGCCGCCACCCGCCATGGCCCGAGAATCACCACCAACACCAACGGCCACCGGAGCGGTGCGCTTCCTCCTCCTCCTCCTCTTCCTAATCGCCACCGTCACCTCTGCAGCAGCTCACATCGGGGTGAACTATGGGACCCTCGGGGACAACCTTCCGGCTCCTGCCCAGGTAGCCCAATTCCTCCGGACGCGCACCACCATCGACCGCGTGAAGCTCTTCGGTTCCGACCCCGCCATCATCCGCGCATTCGCCGGCACCGGCATCGCGGTCACCATCTCCGTCGCCAACGATCAGATCATCTCCCTCACTAACCCCAGCTTCGCCGCCCAGTGGGTCGCCGAACACGTCTCACCCTTCGTCCCCGCCACCAACATCAACCGCATCTCCGTCGGCAACGAGATTATGGCCAGCAACGACAAGGTCCTAATCGCCAACCTCGTTCCCGCCATGCGCTCCCTCCACGCCGCGCTCTCAGCAGTCCGGCTCGGCCGGATCCAGGTCTCGAGCCCCCACTCCCTGGGCATCCTCTCCGTGTCGGAGCCTCCCTCCGCCGGCCGGTTCCGACGGGGCTACGACAGAGCCGTGTTCGCACCGATGCTTGAGTTCCTCCGCTCCACCGGATCGCCGTTCACGGTGAATCCGTACCCATACTTCGGCTACAACCCGACGACGCTGAACTACGCACTGTTCAGGCAGAATGCCGGAATCAAGGATGCGTTCACAGGGCACGTCTACAGGAACATGTTCGACGGGCAGCTGGACGCTGTGTACTCGGCGATGAAGAGGTTGGGGTACGGGGACGTGGAGATAGTGGTGGGGGAGACGGGGTGGCCGACGCAGGCGGAGCCGGGGCAGGCTGGGGTGAGCGTCAGGGCAGCGCAAACGTACAACCGAAACCTCATTCACCACGTGACCTCCGGCGTCGGCACGCCGTTGATGCCCGGCCGGCGGTTCGAGACTTTCTTATTCGCGCTCTTCAACGAGAATCTGAAGCCTGGACCCACCGCCGAGCGCAACTTCGGCCTCTTCCAGCCGGACTTCACCCCTGTCTACGACGCCGGAATCATGGTTGGCCAGGTTGGCAAAGGACTCCCCTTCAAATCCCGAAACCCTTTCCGTTTACTTTTTCTTTCTTACTATTTGAATACTTAAAGAGAACTCTGCTTTGCTCCTTTTGAGAAAAAAGGTTTATTCTCGAAGAGCGAAAAGCCATTGGAAACAGGAGACAAGTGACCCTCAAAGTTCAAACTCTTCGATGTTAAAAATTAAATGAGAAAAATGCAGTTCTCCTTGCTTTGTAGAACATGATCGATCAGAACGTGTCTTGGCAGATTTTTCAAGAGCATCAACCATTATTATAAAAAAAAGTGGTGCCATCTTTGTTTCTTCTTGTTACTTTACACTTCGACATTTGGTATTTGTTATTGCAGGCTGGAGATCGGACACCTGCGCTGCCGGCGCCTGCCTCAGGGAAGAAGTGGTGTGTGCCCGTGCAGAATGCAGATGAGAATGCTCTTCAGGCCAACATCAATTACGTCTGCAGCTCAGGCGTGGATTGCACCCCCATCCAACCAGGGGGTGCCTGTTTCCAGCCGCTGTCCGTCCGCTCCCATGCGACTTATGCCATGAACGCCTACTTCCAGCGGTCGGGCCGCCATGACTACAACTGTGACTTCGCCCATACTGGGCTCATCACCAACGCCGACCCCAGTAAGTGCCCGTTTATTTACAGTGCTGGTTGCCGTTTCTCAGCTTGCCTCAGGCCATAAGCTATTGAAACTTGTAACTCTGAACCTTTTTTCACTTTCTGGTTGGCTAACCAGCTGGGATTATATTCCATGGAGGAACCGATCGTTCCAGCATTGGCTATTAAACTTGTTAGCTTAGAAATTAATCAAGTGGGCATCAGATCTCTCTTTTTTCTTCGAATCTTGATTTTCCCCTGCTTCTCTTTTTTTGAAACAGGTTATGGCAGTTGTGTGTACGCAGCTTAGAAAAGGTTGCAGACTTCAGTAGCTTGATGGAAAATGGAGAGGAAGATGAAGAACATGTGAAAGTTGTTTGAAGGGGATTAACAAGTGGATGTGTTGCGTTTCTTCCCCTAAAAATTTATTTATTAGGATAAAAGCTTTTGTATTCTATTACTGTATTTTATTGTTTGCAGCATTTTTATGGCTGGACTACTGAGGCACTTATTTATAATCGTGGACAGTAGTCATTTCTTCCATGGAAGATCTTGTTAGGATAAATGCATCAAAAGCCAGATGTTTCTTGAGTTGTTTAACTGAAGTTCGTAAGGCTCTATATCATCGTTGTGGAAGTAATTTTCATGATCAACAACCTATCCCCAAATAATGATTTCCAATGTGTAAGTCAAAAAATTCAAATCACTGACGTTTAGATCCTCATGAGATCTCACTAGTTAGTATATTTTGTAATAATATGACATAGTCACAAAAAATGCCTTATTTTTGAAAAAAACGTGAGAAGATGAAATGCCATTTTAAATTAAAAAAAAACATGTTTTTTGAAAAAATACGTTAACAATAAAAAAATTGCATTTTTAATGTGTTTTTTTTTTGCATTTTTTTCACTTACTTGTCGTTTGATGTTTGTGTTATTATTTTTTCACTTTTTTTTTAGTTTTTTTTAAACACCATTTTTTCTTATTTTTTCTCATATTTTTTAAGTCTGCCCAATTATATCGAGAAAAATCACCGTTTAAAACTTTGAGATGCTATTTATGACTATGGTTAGTAATAAAAGCATGACTTAGTTGACTTGGTGGATTGGCCTGATCCAGTCTTACTTACAATAATACAATAAATATCATGTGGCACCAGTTTCTTGGATGTCCATGCGAAAGATGCTTAACTAGATTAATAGATCTTATCCCCTTTAGTACCTTAAAAATACATTATCACAAATGAATCATATTAATCTCAACTTCATGTAATTATATATAGCTCAAATTTTTGACAATCTTTCTTCTCCCCTGGCAGATGCCTAGTTGCTCAATCCGGCCCATTATTGTAACGCTTTAAAATGACCCTCTTTTGATTAAGCAAGATGATGCTTGTAGACTCGTCCACCTCAAACCGACCAATTTACATATGCACTATGTTTTTTATAGAAAAACCATTGCAATCGTTTTAGTTCGTAGACTCAGACCAATTACCCAACGAATTGTCTTCGTAAATCAGAATGTTAATGAAATTAAAGAAAGAGCGATTCGCGATACTTGAGATAGATCGAGTCTCTCGAGTATATCCAAAAAAGCCACTTTTTGGTGAGCAGAAGAGACCCACTATTCCCCTGAAAGTTAAAGCTCTCACCCAATCCATGGATTGCTTTGGTGCTTTGAAGTGTCACTTCTGTCAAGTTTCAATTGACATGTTGGTAGTCTTCTTTTTTGCGGGAACAGTTGACACCCTCAGGTATTATTCAAAACGGAGATGCCTATTATCCTCAACCTATCCATTGCACCAACCCCTATCCAAAGAAACCGGTCCGCCCAGAATGGACATTCCTCAAGCAAACACTTCTTCATTTTAATTTTAAACAGCCGGAGCCATAAATTTTTTATGAAAGAGGTCAAATTAAAGTTTCTAAATTTTGATCGGGACTGAAATATCACGTGAATGAGAAATTAAATTCCATAATCAAGCTTTGCAGTCGCCAAATATTAAAGTTTATGTCATTCAATCAGAGACTACCGTTCATTAATTTTATCCAAATAGGCTCTACAGCATAATCAACAAGAGCAAGGTTACTAGCCCCACCGGTTCAACAAGGAAATTTACATTTAGCAATCAAATGAAGATATACATATATACATGTGTGTGTGCATAATCTAGGGTTCGTTTCTTCAAATTTATTTGGCCTCTGCTCTTCAAATACATCTGAATTTACATTTAGCAATACAGCTTTTGAATGTGGTTTTGTATAGTTTATATTTGTATTTTGTTCCAAATAAAAGGTAAACCATATCCATATGTAATATTTACAAGTAATCTACGTAGTTGAAAGCGTTTGGCGGCAAACCATACGAAAAGAAAAAAAAAAAGATTCCTTTTCTCCAAATAATACAAATGAAATATAAAATAACTTATTTTTTAACGTGAAAATGGATATTATATATATATATATATATATATATATATATATATATATATATATATATATATATATAGAGAGAGAGAGAGAGAGAGAGAGAGAGAGAGAGAGAGAGAGAGAGAGTCAACGAGCCTCGTTCGCCTTGAGCAGTGGGGAAGAGCAGCAGATGAAGATCGATCTCTACCGTCAGTGTTGGGGGGAAATGAGCTGGATGGACGGCCAGGATCGGCTGGGGAGTCTGCTAGGACGGACGACCTGCGACTCTTGGAGCTTCTTCCAGCCTTTTGCCTTGCGTTGCCACGACAGAGTGCCGTTTGAGGTTCAAACTTCCTACTGACGGCGACCGTCACTAGCCGTTAGTATTCTCCCTCGATCACGAGGCCTCGCGCCAAACGTCTCCTAACGGTGCCGTTAAGCGATAGACGTTTTTCTCTCTCCTTCATAAAACCCGCAACGGCCCTCTCTTTCTCTTTCCCTCTCTCTCTCTCTTAGGGTTTCCCATCTCTCCCGCCAATTTTCCTTCCCGCACAAGATCCCAACTCCGGCAGTTCTCTGTCTGTTTCTACGGTTGAGCTTTTATGTGAGGGTCTGTGTTTTTTTGTTTGTTCTTGTGGGGGTGGGATTCTGTGTTTTGGGATGGGAGAGATCTGAATCGACTGTCCCTTTTGGCGTTCGAGATCGGTTCTCCGGCGAGCAGCTTGACGGTCTTCTGTTGCTTCGCAAGCCGACCGTTTCTATGGCGTCTGGAGTGATGGTGGATGCCCCTGGAGGGGCGATCGCGGCGCTGGAGAAGGAACTCGAGTGCGTGGAGAACAAGCAGCCTGTGGCGCTCTCAGCGTCTTCTGATTCTGAACTTTGTCCGAGCCCCGTGACAGCTTCTCCGTCTCATCGGTATTGAATTTCGCTTCATTGCTTTGGTTTGGGCATTTGCGGGGTGGCGTTTTTGCTGAATATGATGGTGATCATTTACATTTTTCTGTTTAATTTTATGGCTTGGTGGACGCATAATGGCAAGAGGTTTTTGATGTAAGCTAGTTGCTATCTGCGTGACGGTTTATGATCATATTTTGGCCTGAAAATTATGTTCCCGACCTTGATTGTTGTCGGACGATTGTTCTTAGATGGGAGCTTGCTAGATGATATTGCTTCTTGTTGTAGCTGGTTTGGGTTTATGTGACATTTAAATACTCCTGGTATGCGGCCAGATACCCTGTTTGCTTGCTGTTGGATAATCGTGATTAATGCTTGAATGATGACCTAAATATTACGAATGTTCGTAAGACTTTTGGTAAGTACTGAAACGTTCCGGCAAATTTATTTTCATTTTCTGACAGCATGATGACACTCCGATTTTAGGAGGCAATGAATATGTCCACTCGGCATATGTAGGTTATCAATAGGGTATGATATATGAATTAGCGCGTAGTTTATTATCGTTTTAGTTTTCTCTGCAATTCTGAGTTTCTTGTTGGTTAATTGATTATTTCCCCCTCCGACCCATCTTGTATTTCCGTTTTTGTTTACGTTTTTTTTTTCTTTTTTGCATTTTGGAAACCTGGGTTTTGCAAAATATGAGCGTCGTTGCTTCTTGTGGTCAGGTAGTCTAACTAATATTTCTTCTTATTGTAGTGGTTTAGGACTTTTATCAGATGTTTAGAATGAAGCTGTTGTATGTTACCGTTTCTGTTTTATTGTTGTTGGGATGGTCATAGTCATCATATAATTCACCCCAGTGACCGTTAGATAGTTGATAAGGCCAATAGGTATCAAACTTTTCTAGTGTGATCATTTCCCCTTATCCAATGTGACAAAGAAGTCCGGTCTTTTTCAATTCTGGGAAGATTGCAACTTTCTTGTCTTCGATGGGCAGCTGAAAGTTTCAGGATGGGAGAAGAAAATTTTCACGAACCTTAAAAAGTTTAACGAGCTTGGTTTCTCTATATGATTTCTAAACGTCTGATGTTCAATGGCTTTTGAAAATACAGATGATGTCATTTAATTTTGGATTAAAACCCTTTTGTGTTAAAGCTATAAGCATTTCTTGACCTCACATTTGTTTTGGTGTCAAATTCTGTTTCTTGTAGTTTGGTATCTTCACTGCTTCATATCTGATTTCCTTATTTTTTCTTCTAACTTCTTTGTAATGCCTCATTTCATGGTGAACCATTATCTTTTCAATTGTTTTTCTTTCTTTTACTTGTGATTGCAATATATTAGCTATTTTATGTAGTTCTATTGTTCAATTGATGATCATTAAATTTTCATTTAGGAGGAGTGGACCAATACGGAGGGCAAAGGGTGGTTGGACACCACAAGAGGTTGGAAAATATTACTGTTGCTTGCTAATTATTCCTATAAAAGGTCAAAATCTTAGGCAATAGTGTTGCATTTTTTTTGTAAGTTATAGTGTCTTCCCACCATAAGAATCCATCGCTTAAATTCTTGTAATTTTTTCTCCATCTTTCATGTAACTCTTTTCCTGTAAAGTTGCTAAACTGTCAACTAGAAAAGAATGTTACTGGCTTAAGGCTCAAGCAGAAGGTCTGCTTGAATAAGAATATTTGTGTTTTACCTCTTTTAATGCGGTATGCAGATGTTCCATTTATTGCATTCTTGGCCCTTCTTTGGTTTCAAGCAGGATTATGAATGTTATCATTCATATGGTGTCTATTTACTTACCTTTTGCGGAATTCGACAGGACGAGACACTACGCCATGCCGTAAGAGCTTTCAAAGGGAAAAATTGGAAAAAAATAGGTTTTTGATCTCTTCCTTGATCACAGTTATGCCTTGAATTTTTACTTCTTACTTGTCAATGTTGTTGCTGATGTTCCTCGCTTTATACATTGCGAGCATTACCTCATATGTCAAATGTAACCAATATCATTTTAATTATGATTATCTTCCAGTTTTTGTTATGTGCACTTTATTTAATTAAAAATTGCCTTCTTTTTCCCCTTTCATGCGTGTTTCTGGGTCCTTATGAGCACATATTTATAGAAATATGCAAATGCTTATGTATATGTTTCAATCTTCCTATCTGCATCTCAAAAGTCTCCTCATTTATAGGTTTAGTGAATTCGATGCTCAATTTTTTGCCTTTTCCCCTTCCTAAAATTCTGTATCATCCATAAGACATAGGGTCAAGACCTCAACAACCTTCATAGCGATTTGTTCTTCAACCTTAAGCCTTGTCCTCCCTTGAACCTGAGGGTTTTTCAACTTATGTAGGACATTTGCATATGACTTGAGCTGGAGTTTTGTTTAGGAGTAAAGCAAACCTGTGAACACAAGATGAAATATGAAGAGTGTTTTTATGGCATAATAAACTAAGTTGCTGTCTCTATAGTTTATCCTGATCTGTGACAGGTTAACCTTGGCATTAACTTTTTATTTTTTCCTTAAATGCAGCTGAGTTTTTCACAGATAGGACGGAGGTGCAATGTCTTCATCGATGGCAGAAGGTTCTCAACCCTGAGTTAGTGAAGGGGCCATGGACTAAGGAGGTTGTTTTCTGTCTTTTTGTGTTCAGACACATCTGAAATTTGAATATAACAAGTATGTAACCTGGTTTTTTTTTTGTTTCCCTTATTTTCTGCACAGGAGGATGATATAATAGTCAAACTGGTGGCAAAGTTTGGGCCAGCAAAGTGGTCCGTCATAGCCAAATCATTGCCAGGCCGCATAGGAAAGCAATGTCGGGAGAGGTATAATACTATAAACAGTTATGCAATCATGTTTAGTTATCATGGTAGATCTTTCTTTTTCCATTTGGAAGTTTGAATTGTGATTTTTGCTTTACTATTTAGGTTTTCCTTTTCTCTTTCCAACTCATGGATGACATGAATGGGCAATTTGAGGACAAATTAAGCTACTATAGTTTTGATGCTTCAATGAGTCTCGAGCAGATAGACTTAAAATTAGTGAACGTAATGGGGACATGAAATATTCAACTTGACAACAAGAAGGCCTTTCCACATTAGTTTTCTGGGGAAGCTAGTGACTTTAGTTTGACAAAGACGAGCAGCGATATTGTTCTCAAGAAAATATCTGTGAGATCTTTTTCTTCATAGGAATTCATTTTTCTTGGAAAAATCTTAGGAAAAAATTGGAAATTTCGGAAAAAAAGGAAAACATAAAAAGTTTGTTAATTGGTTGCTAATTGAAAGACATGGAAATTGATAATATAAATGTCTTTTCATCCTAATCAACTCAATCTTTAAACCTTTTTGTCATTTTCTATTTAAGAGGTTTCATGGTATTTATGTACTCATTTGAAATCGAGATACCCATTTTAGGAAAAAGTATAGGGAAATAACCTGTAGTATCTTGTGCTAACATAATATGTCGTGTTAATTGGGTAATTATTGCATCAAGTTTGAGGTAAATGACGACTAACCAAATTTTTTTCCAAAATATCCGACATTGATATGAATTTTAACCTTACAATGGGGCAAGAGTTGGGTTGTATATCATTGACACCCAAATGTTTGACATAACAATATTATCAAATTGCTATTGTTGCTTTGTGCAACAACTGTGCCTAATGTCTTTTGGCGCAAGATAGATGATCTTACGTTCCAATCTTCTCAGAGACATTTTCATTCTGCATGCAGAATCCCATTCTATTCAGGCTGTATGCCAGTTATGACATTTTCTTCTTTGGATCGGGTACCTAACCGAATGGCTTGCTATAGCCTATAGCTTTCTTACCCAGTTCCAATCTGGCTGGGATTCAAAAAACTTACATTTTATGCATGTATTTCTTCTTTTAACTAAAAGTCTAAACCCAGTTATTATGATCCTGCCCCTGCCGGTTTAGTAGGACATATGAATGCAAGATTAAAGTAGCCTACCTGATCCAAATGTGGATGAGGGTTCCAACTAGTCTATTAGCTGGCCTTACTACTGTCAAACTCAAGTTACTCAACTAAGCTATCCACTAAGTGTGAGAATGCTATAAGGGCCATTGTATCCTAGTTAGCTTTTGGGGATGTCCAGTTACCTCTTGATGGACCACTGCCCACAGGCTGATTTAGGCCAATGTTGTAAAAAGCGTCTTGCCTTGGTGTTTCATAAGCACTCTAGGTGTGTCTGCATGTGTGTGTGTGTTTATTTATTTATATATACAGTTTAGCAAGTTTATGCATGTTATGCTTGTGAGTTTATTATTGCGCTTCTCTTTGTGCAATCTTTCTGTCTCGTGCAATCTTCATGTATTTTGTACTTGATCTTTTTTCGTATTATATATTTAGTCATCATGATTTGTATGTTAACCCAGTGCCCCATTTATTTTAGGTGGCATAACCATTTGAACCCCCTAATAAAGAAGGATGCATGGACAAAAGAAGAGGAGCTAGCACTTATTCGTGCCCAAAAAATACATGGAAATAAGTGGGCTGAAATAGCAAAGGTTCTTCCTGGAAGGTACCCTAAGGCTTGTGTCATTAAATTATGGAAATGAAGTGCATAATTAGTTATGGTGCACTGCCACTTATGCTTCATAGTTAACCATTTTGTTTGTTGGTTACAGCAGGAAATTGTCTAGGTTGAACTAATCGTTATCATAATTGTTTAACTTTGGAAAGCTTGGAGTTCACTTGGGTTTAGAATTTCCAGTATCATAATTTTTTTTCCTTAACATGATGATGTTCAAATCACCATGAAAGTGGCCACATTCATTTTTTCATCACTCAGATAGAAAGCAATGGTCATCTCTGGATAGAAAATTGTTATTTTCTTTGTCTTCAAGTGTTCCTTTAAGATGTCTAACCAAAGCAATTGATTTTGAAGCTTATTATTATTTGTTGTTGTGCTTAAAGCCTTAAACTGTTCACCCTGTTCAAGAACCTATTTAATCCTAGTACCCTTCTTTGCTGTTCACCCTGTTTTAGAACCAAGTTAATCCTAGCACCTTTCTTTGGCTTACTAAGCTCCTTCGAATGCTGCTTTTTTCTGGCTGTTAAGTGTAATAATGTAAGGATATGGAGGAAGAACCAGTCAAGAAGGGAGAAAGAAAAGAATATGGATTCACAGTTATAATGGTCGAAATCATGTTTGCACTTTACTAGCACTTGCATGCTGTTACAGACTATCAACTTTAATAATGACAAAGAGCAAAGAGGCCTTTTAGGACCCCCTTGTAGATGGGCTACGTCTCTTTCCAGCTTTTGTTCTATGCATGCAGACATTACTCACTATGGTCATAAATGTAAATTTCACTTTTCAAAGACCAATTACTTCCTCTGTTTATCTTTCAAACATGTGTTTTCAATACTGTCCTTTGTTCTAGGTTTTTTTTCATTCTGCATCAATTTAACATTACTAATATTGAGAATAAAGTGTATAAAGAAAATTAACTTTTCTATAGGTACACAACATTATCCATAAATGCACTACCTCTTCCTCGTTTTCGGAAAGGGAAATTTACACATTCACACACACAAACACATGGATGTACATAAACAACCACTGTTTCTGTGCACAGAGCTTTGCCTGTGCTTCTTAATTTTGTTGTTTGATCTTCTAAGTTTTTTCCCAGAAACCTAATGACACAGGTGGATGCATAAAGTTGAAAATGTGGGGGTACAAAAAATCATAAAATTGACCAAGAAGGCCAAGACTCTTCATTTTAGAACCCTTATAAATTCTGTTCTACACCTCAGAGTTTCATGGTTCAGCTTTTTGAATCTTATAGTTTTAGACATTCTGCATTTGTTCGTATGGTTAAATTTGTGAAAGCAACCTAAAATAGTTTGAAAAAGCTGGGTAGCCCTTGGATGGCAGATAATGTAGATGAAATGACACCATGTATATATATATATATATATATAGAGAGAGAGAGAGAGAGAGAGAGAGAGAAATAGAATACACAAGTATTCATTGTGCCACCTAAGGAGCTGTCTAGCAACTTTTAAGTTCTTTTAGCCATTCTGGTTGCATAGATGGACTCAAATATGTAGGAGCAAAAAATTATCATTTTTCGACATTAGCAACTTTTAAGTTCTTTTAGCCATTCTGGTTGCATAGATGGACTCAAATATGTAGGAGCAAAAAATTATCATTTTTCGACATTCTCTTATCAAATTTTATGACTTGATAAAGCTAATGCTGATTTTTGGACATTTACAAGATCCAATCCTTATCCAAAACTTATGACTTATTTTTCTGAAGTTGCCTGTTTGGAATGTTGAACCTATTTATGCATCTGAATCTATGTCACACGGGTACGGGTACGGGGGTACGGGTACAGCATTTTTTTAAATCATGGTACGGGTACGGCGACTATTATATATAATTAATTTCAAAAATAAATTATTATATATAATTAAACCACAAGTTGTAACAAAAATGTCAATAAAAAGATGCTCATAATGAATAAATTATCAATGTTTTCATCTTGTTAATGAGATTTCTTATGTTAAAGTAAAAAAAAAACAAAAAAAAAGTAAACCATAAGTAATTTTTTTGATTTTTTAAGTTATAATGTAGTTTGGATCCAGATCCGACCCGGATCCAGATCCAAACGTACCGGGCTGTACCGCCGTACTGGTACCACCGTACCGGCATATCGGTACGTGGTACGCCACTAATGTGGCGTACCACTGTGACTTAGATCCGAATTTGTAAACAGCAACATGTTGAGTGCTGTCTGGCTTGAAGGGCAGACAGCAAGATAAAATGGGCAGCACAATCAAAGCCGTATTATGTGTGTGTGTATCCTTGTGTGAGTGTGTGTTGTACACGAAGGTTTAAAGAAGCATATTTCTTCGATTTTATGTGCGTTATTCTGGTCGTGACCTATTCTGTTTACTTGCTTATCCAGGACCGATAACTCAATCAAGAATCACTGGAACAGTTCCTTGAAGAAAAAGGTTGATGCTTACCTAGCTGGGCTATCTTTGTCACCCTCGACTTTAGGAGTACATGCTGAATCCATAGAAGTTGCAGAACTGGCTGGAGAGGAATTGAACTTGACACTCCCAGATGCTGTTTTTGGTGCAATTAAAAATGGACCAAATGATGCTGAACGACTAGTCAGTGAAGTGTCAAGCACAAGACAATCATCAGGTCTCACATCAAGTACCAATAATGAATTGGAAAATGTTGCAAGAGCAGCTGGTGAATTTTTTGACATAAAACCAATATCGTCTGTCATGGTAGATGATGGCTTGCGAAGCATAGCATTGCCGGCTTTGGAAGAATTACATGGAGAACATGCATCATCTTCTAGTTTAACCATGAACAACGTTTCCAAGAAGGGAGCAAACCCAGCCAGTGAAGAGTCAATCATTAAGCTGCCATCAGGTCCTGTATCAAGCGCAAACCATGGTTCCAATGGCATACCTACATTCTCTGATGAGAATTTAGAGGCAATTTCAAATAGGGCTTCTTGTGTGGATCAGGAAGTAGCTACCAGTGTCGAAGCCATGGATCAGCCTGCAAACATAATTGGACCAGGGGATGAGCATGAGTACAAGTTGGAGGATTCTACTTCTACAGTTTCTATTGAGAAGTTAGAACAATCTGCAGTGCAACTTCTTGGCAGGGAAACCTTTCCAGACGCTATAGGTCGAAGACAATTTTCTGGCTTTCCTGAGTCAGGGCTCCAGAAATCTAAATTTGGTCTCTGTTATAGGAAATCAAGTTCAAGAAATAAGTCAGGGAAGCTTCTCAAGAGTGGTGAAATTATTCAAGCTAAGCGAGACTCTGAATTAGCAAATCATGGCAGCATTTGGGCCTCTAGGTTTCCATGTGCGGAAAAGATCCATCAGTCCAACATAGTGACTAGATCAAGCAAGCATGTTGTGCTTCCATCCTCTACTCAGGAATGCCTAGGAAATGGAGAAATCAGGCCAGCAGAAAATAGTGTGACAAATAGAGTCGGTAGAATTTCAAAATCAGCTGAGACTGCAATGCATGATCCATCAGATTTAGGAAATGAGGAAGCAAATACAGCCTGCAGAATATCTGAATCATCGTCTCATGTTGAGATTCCATCCTTTAATTTGTCATGTAGAAAAAGTGGTGAGATCAGGCAAACCAACAATCCTCCCAAGCCTGGACGCGATGCTGAATCATGTACCTCTTCTTGCTTCAAGGTGCTGCAGCCAGCTTGTTATGGACAGCCTACAAATTACAGTCCCTTCGCTTCTCATGATGACCAGGTTTATAGCCACCCTGTGGTTGCCCCACACATGCATGGGTTTTCTGTTTCCGTTTGTAAAGATGTTGGTCTTGTACAACGAAGCCCAGAATTTATACTGAAAGAGGCAGCTAAAACCTTCACAAAAACCCCTTCTATTTTAAGAAAAAGACAGAGGGAACCAAATTTCTCTGTGGAATTAAAATGGGATAACGCTGCATCGGGCAGCAAAAGCCCTCAGGAGATACTTTTGACTCCTAATCAAAGGAAACAAAACAGAGATGTTGCTAGTGTAGCAACACCAATAAATGAAACTAAGAGCCCTACAAAGAGAAGAAATGTGGATGATAAAGACGATTTTTGTAGTAGAGGTGCTTTTGTTGTTTCTCCACCATATTTATCACAAAGAAAGCGGAGAGCAATTTCCAAGTCTGTAGAGGAAAGGTTGATTTCAGGTGAAGGAACTTTTGATAGGAATGCCAGATTTATTAACCTTATGAGCAATGCAAGCACATGCGGGACTAGCTGGAGTGCGAACCTAGAAGATGTACGGAAAGAGATCAAATGACCTTCTGTCACTTTCTGAAGGTACATATCATTCTCTATGTTTCTACATAATTTTGAAAAGCTTCTTTTATTAGGAAATATTCTTTTACCTACTGAATTTTATCTGTACATATTGTTTTTATTAGTTCATGTGCTTTCTTTTACTATCCCACTCCATGGCAGTCAAGCTTTGTTTAGAGAATCTCAAATAATTACTTTGTTCTGAATTTGCAGAATTGTAACTGTGCTGTCTGAACTGCATTCTTAACTCCAGGTCTAGTCTCCTGCCTGCTCTCCTGTGAGGGAGAAAAGGTTTAAAATCTTTGCACTTGACTGCTTGAGCCAACTATCTGATAAGGAATCACGGGACTAAAAATCACAAGAGCCCCATTAGTTTCTAGCAAGTTTGTAACACCCGAAAAATTTAGTCTCATATTGAAGATTGTGAGGGATCTTCAAGGGCTTATAAAGAGGTTTATAAAATAGATGGTTGTCCTGCTTCCTAACCTTTTTGGGGTTGGAGCCGAAACTGTTAGGGGGCGGTTTGGGATCCGTCAAACGAGGTGCCCGAGCCTAGAAGTGGGTTGGGTTGTTACAGAGCCAGTTCGACAATCGGACCTAGGGTCTCATACACGCGGACACTTGTGCCTTAAGGGGGGTGGGTTGTAACACCACAAAAATTTAGTTCGGTATTGAAGATTATGAGGGATCTTCAAGGGCTTATAAAGGGGGTTATTAAATAGATGGTTGTCTTGGTTCCTAGTTTTTTTGGGGTTGGAGCTGAAACTGCTAGGGGGCGGGTTGGGATCCGCCGAACCAGGGCCCGAGTCTAGAAGTGGGTCGGGTTGTTACAAAGTTTGTGAATAATGAGTAAGGATCTAACACAAAACTATGCGAGTGATTTGTATCACATAAGACAGCGAGTGGGTCTAGGAGAGGACAACCTCTTGTTGCTGTCCCTCTTTCTAGCTTTTAGGGATGGAGGTCTTATGGTAGGTGACAGCAAGCACAAGCACTTGACTGAAGGGGACCAGTTCTTCTAGTCTAGAGCCAATGATCAATTTACATGAAAAAGGACATTGTGAACAGTTGGAGTGAGAACTTGCTTGCTCTCAATTGATTGCATCATGGTTCCTGAATGCCATCTGTAGAGGGGCATGCCATCAACTAGGGTGCTATTGACCACTAACCATTAGCTCATTACCCACTTGGTCTCCCTGTTTCAAATGTGTTATTATAACCATCTCCTTTGCTCCACTGGAGGCCTGGTCCCTTCTATCTTATTTGCTGCCTTACTCAGCCCGCGTCAGGGCCACTTTAGGAAAGTTTCTTGATCGACCGCCAACATAGTCTTTGGTGGTATATATGTCCTGTATCTGTCCTTGAGGTTTTGTTCTTGTGATCAAATTGGTTTTGTGTCTATGCATAGAACAGTCACCATCGGGTTGATCATTACCATCGAGGTTGGGGCACTTGAAAAGGAGGCTAGCTTGTTGGGATGCCCTTTGACACTCGTTTTTGGAACTATTCACACTCAGTGAATGGTAAAGCAGGATTTTGATTGATTTCTATCGAGCCTATGGGACATGGACAGTTGCACTGGCTAGTATTAGGGAATGAGAGGCGGTGGGTGCTGACTTGAATTTCGGGTGATGGAATAAGGTGGTCAGGCACTCAGCATGGCTACAAATTCTGGACCGAGCAGCAGTGCTTGATCAATGTAAACAGGGGTATATTGCCCTTCTATGGTGGTATTTAGAGGTTGATGTTGCTACAAAGCTAATTAATCGCAGTTATAGACTTATGCTTGTTATTATGTTTTACAAGTGCACCCTTTTTATGTGACATTCTTTTCATAATTTTCTATTTTCATATGCTACAGTATTTTTACCTTGCCAATTTATAGTCAAGACATGTCAACTTGAACTGTATGTAGCTAATTCTTTTATGAAGATGGTAACCCTCATCTATGGGATTCTTGACCATGAAGTAGGTACATGCAAGTAAAACTGAAGTATCTTGCACTAATTTTTATTTGTATTACCATTTTGTACAGTCAACACATGTTGAGATAAGTGTAGATCCTGGATACCTGGAAAGACCAAATGTTGTCTGTCTTGGGTGTCTCAGAAGGGCTTTAATTCCTTGTCGACAGATAGAAAGTAGAAACCAAGAGATATGACACATTCTATGTTGCATGGACACTTCAAAAAATGCAATGTTTTGGTGTCCAACCGTGCCAACACCAACACTCCTTGACACTTCTTGTAGACTGATACACGCGCATGACACCTCAACTTTTTTTTGTTAAACCCTAGAAGACATTGAACATTTTTTGACACTTCATTCGACATCTGGCCTTTGACACTCCATGCGAAGTCTCCAGCATTATCCACCAGCCGGTTTCCAACAGTGCATTGCTGCCCGCCGGTCGTCGGAAAATCAAGTATCCTGTAAAACTAAAGAAAATGAATACTTATCTGATCAATGAGTTGCTTGCACCTCTTTCTCCTTCTTCTTACTCTCCCCAACATCCTTCACCTCTGCTTCTTCCAGTCTTCCATCATCCCCTCTTTTTCTTGTGCTATTTCTTTCCCTCTACACAATGACCCTCTCTCCCTTTCCCTCTCTCTATCTCTCACAGAACCTTACGGTTTTGGTCTTAAAAGTTAAAAACTTAAAAACTGGCATTGACTTTACAGATGGGCTTTTCTAACTTGTATTTTTTTTATTATTCTATTTTTCCATCCACCATATTAAATTTTGAAAGCAAAAAACAGTAGTAAAGTCCAAGGCTATGGTCTGTGGACCACCGCTGCACTTAAAATATATGCACTTTAGATGTTTCTGTGCAATTTTGTAAAGTGTAAGTGATCAAGAATCATATATGCACTTTATATGTTTCAAATTAACACGATTCATTTTTGCTTGCAGAGTTTACTTTTTTTCTGTAAAGTTATATATATATATATCTGTGTGTGTGTGTGTGTGTGTCCAAGTGTCAATTTTTTTGGGGCTTGCCCTGTCAGACACCCGTACTTGTACTTGTGTCTAACGCCAACACCTGTATTCGTGTCCTATGTTTACATAGGACACATTGAAGTATTAAAATTAATGTGCTTAGATTGTAAATTGCAATGTTTTTTTTTTTTGCCATGCTACTAAACCTGATCTTTCTTGAGAAGATATTTGTTTGTGAATTTCATCATGATATAAAGATGTGAATTGATGATTTAAGCAGACTCATTAATAGAGTTCTAAACGTCTAGGTCCGTCGATTCTAGGTGCCCAAAGGTTTCTTTGTAGTTCTAGATGTTTTTCCATTGCAGAAAATAGATAAAATTGAAATACATTAACGGAAGCAAGAAACATTTCTTGGTCTGGGACTCTGGATGAGTGGCGAAAATTCCTTTTCGGGACACTAAAAGTAATTGGCCTTCCTATTCTTGTTACTTGTCTTCCATTTTACTTTTTTTGGGAGAATAAAGTCAATTGTCTCTATTATTATGAGTTTTTTTTTTCGAAAAACTTGAAAAAAAAACACGATAAATTAAATGGCCGTTTAAAACATAAAAAAAACATTTTTTTGAAAAAAAAATGTTAAAAACAAAAAACGCACTTTTTTAACTTGTTTTTTTCACTTTGTTTTTCACTTTTTTATTTTTTTCAGTTTTTTAATGCCAAACAGTTTTTTTTTTCATTTTCTATTTTTTATATTGAAAATCTACTTATCTTTCGATGTTGGTGTTATTAGTTTCTCACTTATTTTATTTTTCCCTCATTTTTAGTTTTTTAAATTTTTAAAAATTTACCGGATTTTTCTATTTTTTTCCAAGCTCGCTGTATTATACCCGGAGAAAACCTCGTCATTTAAAACTCTGAGATGTTATTTGTGACTATTATTATCTAGGACCATATGAAGATTTAAGAAGCACCTTCTGAAGTAATTAATATAGTTGACAAACTCTAAATACCTTTAATTTGCATCCATTCACCTGCTTTCTAGTGCTTGTAGATATTGGGTTCATTCTTCGTTGGTCTCATGGCCATCAGATCCCATGGTGTAGATTCATAAAGAGGATGATGACAAGGAGTAGCTACGGCTTTTTGTTTCTCTATTGTCCTAATGAAAGTTTTGCATTGCCTAAACTAGTTTTCCATAGTTCTCTTATTTCCTGCTTGTGCATTTCTGTGAAATTAATACTGAGTGTTCCCTCTTACAAGCTTTATGTCTCAGTTGGCATAATTAATTTTGATGAAAATTGTAGCTGCATATATTCTCTTTTTGAAAAATTAAAAGTTGTGCAGTTGTTGATATTAATCGTGTTGGATGTTATTGAATAATAGGATCAGCATTATTAAGAAGTTGGACTAAGTAATCCATTTGTGGTTTAGTCCACGTAAGATTTTCCCTTGAAGGACCGTTGTCTTTCATGGTAACGTTTTGTATAATAATGCTTCACAGTAACAATTTTAAAAATCTAGCATAAAGAACAGTTATACGAGAAACAAACACAAAGGAGCATAAAAAACTAAAAGAAAAAAGCATAACATAGACAAAGAAGTACATAAAAAGTTGCTTTCAAATTGAAAGTCGAAACAGATATGTTTCAAGGTAAGATGGAAGAATCAAAATGCACCAATCTCTGGATATCAACATTCTAGAAGTTTAAAACAGGCAACAACATGTATTGTTCATAGTCTTAAACAGTCCAAACAATCAGGGTTCACAGTCTTGAGAGATGGACACACTCTATTTCTTTCATGAAGATTATCATGTTAAGTTCCACAAGGTTCCTTTTCCACATAGATGTTACTAGCCCCTAGAAGAACGTTTTATACACAACATAACCTTCAACATTATTCTATCATGGATGGGAAACCTTCAACATTATTCTACATGGATGGGAAACAGATCCATCTATATGACGAATTGTGATGCATTATGCCACGGACCTTCCTTTTGTTTTAAGGACTCATTATCACGCCAAAACATGTTTTTAAGCCTAAGTCGCATGCTAAAACGAGTTGGCAATCAATTGAACCCAAATCAGATTTAAAACGAGTTTGGAATCGCTTAAAATGAAGTTGACCGCCCATCTATAACAAAAAACAAGTTTTTTGCGGGTCCCGAGACGCACAGTCGTGCGACACACAGTTGCGCGACCGCACGACCGCGCATTGCACTGTCGCACGACAGCTCGTGCGTCCACGCGTTGTGCGATCGCGCACACCTTGCATTGCTGCACACACGCGCTACCGAGATGCCTTCTGGGGCCTGCCCACTGCGCAGACCCATTTTTCTTCGAAAATCAACCGTTAGAGGGCATTTTTAAACATTTTAGGTGGACATTAGCCCTGCCTACACCTCAAAAAGGGATTTACAGGTCTAACGGCCAAGCATGATGGTGATGATTCAGGAAATTTTTTCTGTTTTTTTTTTCACATTCTTCTGTTCTTTTTCTTTCTGAATCTTTTTCATTTTTGTGCTGAAGTGGTTCCTATCAATGAGAAAACTAAAACAGTATTGGCAAATCTGCCTAGCCTTGGTTGATGTAGTATTCCAATGCCATTCTCAATGGTACTGGCTGTCGTAGCATTATAGACTCTTGCATCTGAATCAACCGTATTATCCATTTTATGTCTCAGACCTGACTCAACCTTATTATCCATTTATGGTTTTAGTGAGCTTGTGGTCAATAAAAAAGAGCAAAGTCTGCACACATTGGATACATCTTTGTTGACCACTAGTTTTTTACTATGTTTATATCTTTGGCGACTCTCTAAGTCTCTAGCCAATTGACTGTAGTAACTAGTAACCATGGATAGAAGACTATTTTTGCGCCTACCTGTATACCATCTTCTCTGATGTTCTACATTTGATGTTTCCTATCCATATTTTTTTGTATCCAACCTCCAATAGTAACATAGCTGAGGATCATTCTTTTTTCTTTTGAAAGATTGTCTTTTATGGTTGCTTAATGTGTAGTTAGTCATGGTCCTATTTTTCTCTGGCATTGTACGTCTATAGCATATTTCCTTTGTAAAAGGATTTGCTATTGACTAAAGATGTACAATTTACAAATGGTGGAGTATTTCTTTTGCCCCATTGTAAATTTGACCCTTTCTCGTCTTTCTGCAGGGACTAACAAAAACCAAGTGTAAGTAGAAATATTTGATGTTGTAAATTGAGGATAACTTCGATGGGGAGGTAATGATTTGAGAAGTTAATAATGGTGCTTCCTGACATATTCGGAAAGCAATTGGCTGCTTTACAACATTGTATTCTAAAATCGATTGCCATTTATTTTGTACTGAAATCATAGCCAAAGTTTCAATAAAAGCGGTCTGAGGGCTTTCTCTTCATGTCCTCCATGTTCAGGCGTGAATTAGTGGATTTCTTCATTGAAGTGTCTAAA
The DNA here is from genome assembly GCA_011799765.1 of Nymphaea thermarum. Classification (NCBI taxonomy): domain Eukaryota; kingdom Viridiplantae; phylum Streptophyta; class Magnoliopsida; order Nymphaeales; family Nymphaeaceae; genus Nymphaea; species Nymphaea thermarum. The sequence continues at coordinate 14,959 of JAANDH010000661.1, read as the reverse complement.
TATTTGTGGATTTTCTGCTCCCTGGCGCATACTGCAAATGACCTAGTTTAACAAAAGAAATATAAAGCGGCAGTGCTTTTTCACTAGCTTAAGGAGCTGATAAAATCTTGTTCCCCGTCTCATACATGAATTACCGTACGTGTGGAGATCAGCATTTCAATGGAGAAGGAATATTTAATTGTTTTATCAACCAAATGGATTTGTCGCTGTCAAAATGCAGCGTAGTCGTTGTCTTCTAAACCAGGTCGGATAATGGACGTAGCACAGATAAGCCAGGTCCTTTCGCTCAGGAAAGACTGGCAAATCCTGGAGGAATCTTCCAAACAGCTTCCGCTTCGATGTGAGGGAAAGTCTTTGATTCCACAAGTCATCCAATTGCTGAATCATCCTAAAATATGCATGTAGTTACGTATTATGATCTGGGATTTCTGAAAAAAGGTAGTGGATTGGTGAAACCACAACTGCCAATTTGGTTAGGGGACATTTTTCTTTCATATAAACTTTTTATGAAACTCAGGTCATTCCATGTTCGAAACACATCATTTGTAGCGGCGGAAATCAAGCTTGTTCAACGCACCCAATAATGTGGCTCCAATTTGATCCTCTCTGCCTTCACTACACTGGTCAACTGGGCGCGGCAACGGCTGATCTGATGCCACCTCACCAGTAGGTGAAGAAGCCACAGGTAACGAACTGGCTTGTTTATGTTCTAAGTTTCAACAAGGGCGGAGCCGAAAACTTTTCAATGGGAAGGCTTCAACAAGGGCGTAGCCAAAAACTTTTCAATGGGAGGCTGAATAACATTTTTTAAATTTTTACAAGGGTCGGACAATATTTTTCAAAATTACAAAGAAGTTTTACCAGACCAAATTAAAAATTTTCAACATTGTAGACAGAAAATTAGTTCTTTAATTTTTTGCTGCCGGGCTTCTCTTAGCTCCGCCATTGTCTTCAATATATTTAATTTGAAGGACTGGTAGAGACATTTAACCCGCCTAAATCGACAAGAACTTTTAGGATGATTATACTTAAAGAAATCCCCAGTTGGGTTCACCATAATGAATTGAGTGATCCATGGCATTCATGTCTGTTTCGGGAGTTCGTCGCTTCATTTTCCGCAGCTGTTTTCCAAAATGGACCTTGATTCCGTTTCTGCAGGGGAGAAATATCATGTTTTTGCAGGAGTCGTCTGCATGAAGAAACGTCAAAGTTCCTTCAGCTATCAGGTGAAACTATCAGTTGTTACTATGAGAACCTACCTTTCACCACTTTGTTTTGACATATCAGGGAGTGAGGAAGGGAGCTTCTGTTAGGTGGCATTTATTTAATACCGGCTTTTGTAGGGTGGAACTGAAGTTCCATAATTCCATAAAGCCAGCGCGTGTGATGCGTAGTATTTTTCTTTCAGGCCTTTTATTACCTACTTTGATTCAACGCAATGTTAAAGTTTCATTGCTGCCTTTTGACCCTTGCAAATAGCGATGATGCACCTTGCGATTAACGATACTTTGCACTATGTTTCTGCAAGGCCAAAAAGTTGACGACACTTATGCAATAGCTTCCCCACTCCCTCTTTCTCTGTCTGTTCCACGAACCAGGAGGCCAGAAAGAAGGGAAGGTTCATGCAAGGCCAAAAAGTTGCACTATGTTCGATTACTAACAGGAGCCCTCTCGTCAGCCCTCATTTAGAATCCATGCAAGGTGAATCGGCATTTATTTCCTTGTTGTCTCCAATAATTTATTAGGGAAGGTTCTGTTATAATAAGTTCACATTGTTGCAATGTAACGAAGAAACACAGAAGTTTTATCATGTGAAATGTTCCTTGGGTGACGTAACATAATATCACAGAAAGCTTTTGCCTGAATTTCGAAGCTTCCTTACCTACATTCCGCAAGAGAAGCGTGACACTGTCACACCGTTGTACATGTACAGAGGGAAAAAAAAATGTAGCCATGAGATTGCAAAATGTAAATTAAGAAACTTGTAAACTTGTTTGTTCGTAATAAATATTCTCAGCTAAAGCTGAACATGCATAACTGCACACCAAACTGTAGAGAATCTTAATAAACATTCACCACGTTACATGAAATATCCATCTAACATGCAGAGCAGAAGAGGCGAAATTTTAAAGGTAAAATAGGGAAAGGAGAAAAAAATGTGTGTTGATCTTCCTGCGGCGGCCTCTAATTTCACGGACGGAGCACAAATTTTTAACCTGAGAAATCCACGTAAAGACCAATATTGCGGAAACCCCCTAGTCTAGCTCACCAGCATATTTCACGAGCGACACGACTAACTAAAAATCAAGCCTCAATAACACCGTTTGGCTTTCGCCACGCAATCCACAATCCCTCCCTAATCCTCTAGCTCCTCCTCCCACACTCCATATACTCCTCCACCAAAACTCGCAAAGAACACCTAAAAAAACAGAAAAAATTAATTAAATCTACACCCCGAGACAATTCGTCATTCCGAGCACCCTTCAATGGTCAAACCCCCAGAAAGGCGTAAACTCACCAATGCCATCAGAAGGGTCGAGGTCTATAGTTCCCGCTCCCACCAGCCCCTCAGCTCCACAAAAGCCCCATGCACAAAAACCCCATAAATCAGACCAGCCGCCTGAAAACAAGCTGTTCGCCAATCAAGTACGCCTAGGACTTGCATCCGACACGAAGGAACACATTTACTGCCAGTACATTTGTACATCCAGAAGTAAAATTCTAACGTTAGAATTGAGTTACACTTCTGTAGAACTATAATGACCGTACAATGGTACCATATCCACTCCCAATACTGCGAATGAGGCATGACTTTTTTCTATTGATATGGTATTTTTTTTATTTTCACGGTTACCGTTGAATACCAGCAATTCATACACCCTGCTGAAGAAAACATAAGATTTGTCCGAACTGGATTTAAATTTGTCACGGTTCTGACAAAACAGCTCCAGATTGAAAGGAAAAAGGGCAATGACCGAGTGGCTTCTCTTCAATATGCATGGTCACATATAGAGACGAAAAAACATAACATGGAACAATAAAATGGAACTGCACGTTCACCAAAATGAAGCATTTAAACCTACATAATCTACAAGGAGCACCGACGCGCCAAGAAAGAAAATTTACATAGACCACCACCCCATCATCATGCCCTGTTCAATGAGGCTGACCTTGCGAGTACTTTACCGTAACTTCCATAAACAAAAGCACAAGTCACCCTACTCGAAGAATTTACAATATATTTTGGCCAGATAACTGTACAAGCTACTGATACATACTCTTCTAAATTTCATTTATTGCAGGACCTGGCAACCGCCATCACGTTCTCTTCTTTGAAGGAATACCACGAACATATATACGATAACATGCAAGCTGTGACGGACAAAATTGCTGCCACAGAAAAGAACACCCGTATCTTCAGCCTCTGCACTGGTGTAGCCACACTATACATGCAATCAGCAGCTGACTAGGCAGGCCTTGCTGTAATTTTTTATTAAACAGAGCCACCGTATAATTGATGATGCACAGGAGGAATATAAAGGGTATAATTTTAAAGATTAGCCATGGAACAGTCCTAACCGATCAGGCTATTCCGTAGAGTTTGCAACCTACGAAACTTCATGGAATATATAAGGTAAATAATCATTGAAAGGACAAAAAAACATACTTGCGGACACACTGAGACAGCGGTTAAGACTTCAAGTTAACATCCATGTGTGCAATTAATCGTCATAGTGAAGTACTTGAGCATGACTAGAAAAACGTGCACATTACAGAAAAGGCCCGGATATTACAAGTTTACTGATTTAAAAATACAGCCAAAAGATGCAACAAACAAAAATGGAACCAGGCTGGACAATGGAACACTTGACACGAGTTAATCTGCATATACATGTATGTGCATGCTACAACAAATCATGGCACAGCAGAAGACAATCTCAGTTCAAAGAAAAATATTTTGCCAGGGACCAGGGTAAATCTAGAAAATCTAGCTGAAAAAAAAAAGGAGCCTTCAGCTACATATATAAATTATAGAGCACATGGTGATTCCGAACACTTGACACGAGTTAATCTGCATATACATGTATGTGCATGCTACAACAAATCATGGCACAGCAGAAGACAATCTCAGTTCAAAGAAAAATATTTTGCCAGGGACAGGGTAAATCTAGAAAATCTAGCTGAAAAAAAAAAAGGAGCCTTCAGCTACATATATAAATTATAGAGCACATGGTGATTCCGTTAGACATAACAAGCGTTTGACAATTCTAGTATCAGCATCAGAGTTCACAATTATGATAACAAAGGTATATAAATTCCCCTCAAACATCCATGTTGGAACAGAGGAGAAAACCATATACATAAGGGGCCATAAAGTTCATGCCATCAAATCATGCTCATGGGAAATGTCTTTTAAGTATCCATGAAGAGGGCACTCCTCGGACCATGGACTCTCTCTCTCACAGTATGAATGCCAATAGTTGCCTTAAGTCTACACAGAGTGCACCTTTATCTAATTCTTTTGTCTCGTTTCCTGGATCGGCCTTCCAATGAGACATGCAATTCACGTTTCAACGTTTACAACTTCCAGGCGTTGAGCACCTTGTGCAGCCTAGATATCTTTCGAAAACAGGTCTATAAGCCAAACAAAACATTTTCAGAAAATGCCTTGGATCCTGGATACCAATAAAAAGCTATCTTATTCTTGCATATGCTAATTTCAGGATACAACCTACAGTTTACATAAACATGCGATGGTTCCAACTCGGGAAGGACCTTAAAAATTAGCAACTACATACGATAATCAAAATTAAAATACTACATTTATGATCGTGCCTGATTTACTATTTGTATTCAACATATAGGAGGTCCTGCTAAAAGAATACTTTAGAAAATTTGTGCCTTCATTCCCCAGAAGTGTTGGCCATAGTAACGTTTAGTCTATTTTATTTAAGGTTTCACCATAAGACATCTCTGGTTTTTAAGATAAAGTTTTTCCCAGGTGTCCAGTAAAGTTGGTTTCTCTCTGGAAAATTCCAGAAAAAACCTCAGCAATTTTTTAAATGAAAAAAAATCTTAAAAAATAGGTAAAAGTAAATAAATGAGAAACTAACAAGAAGATATAGAAACTAACTATACAAAATGAGACAAATAATGTTCAATGATGATATAGTCCAACTATGATGACACTATTTATTAAAAAGCGAAATGGAAAAAAGGGAAAAAAAATAAATTTATTTTCACGTCTTTTTAATGAGTTTTTTGCATGTTTTTTCATTTTTCTCTTTTATACATTAATCTTGCATTTTAACAAAAAAAAGGTATCTGTGGCTGTTACACAGCCAATATGCTGAAGTTTAGTAATATATATATAATATATACCATGAGTGAACATGTAGGGGTGTGTGTGTGTGCATGGGGAAGGGTGGGGCGTGGCAGAAACTTTGAGGGACAAATTGAGGTTGCATAGACCTACCAAGGCTTCATTGATGTGGGTCAGAAAGCAGACTGAACTAAAGGGGATGATCACAAACTTCGATAAAAAACATACAAGAAAATCTCCCATCTGCCCATATTGTATCTACAATTTGGAGATTTTGTATATTTACGTGATTGCCAGACTTGTCAGCACCACTGAGCCTCTTCCTTCACTATCTGCTGAAGTTTATGTGGAGAAGTTAGAACTATTAAATGATGATCCTTCAATTCGACAAACGAAAGGCTGTAAAGTAATTCAGCATTCATCAAAATTGGCAGGGAAAAGAGAAGGACAACCCAATACAAGTGGCAGGCTCACCTGGAAGTCCTGCTTAAACTAGCCAACAGGTTTTAAAGATCAAATACAGTTTCAACAGTTGTCTGTCTCAGGACCTCAGAACTCCGATCAAGACCATGTGAAACAACCTGGCATAGCATTTCGTTAGTTTAATAACACAAATAAATAATAAAAAGAATAAGAATAATTGTGAATGAGAAACGACAAGATGTCAATGTTTAAAAACGAATGCTCACCAGATATGTGAGGGTTGCATAGCGTTCTTCATTCAGATAAAGTGGCTTTCCTCTTAACAATTCATTATCCTGTCATTGAAAAAGAAAATTTGAATAGGTTCCACGATTCAGATCAAGAGCTACCATCTCGTAAGAACAACCCCACACAAAATTTCTGGCTCTCTCCTGAATCAAATAACTGGAACACGAAAATCTAATAATCAAGAAAAATATTTAGGTCCTAACGAGTTCAATTTGTTTTGCTTCTGCAATTACAGAGTGCTCCTTTCTGGTATATCAAGAAAAACATTTAGAGTTCAACTTTTTTTAATTCTGCAATTACAGGATGCTCCTTTCTGGTGTATCAAGACAAATATTTAGTGAAATCAAGAGTTTCGTAACTCCTAATCGGTACATCTTGTGGACATGGACCATTAATGCAAACGAAACCTCACCAAGCAGCAGGAAAGTGCAAAATAAAAATGATAAATTAATAGATTCTTCAAATTACATGCCATCACTTGCAAACAAATGTTGCAAATGCTAACAAATTGTCATAAATATTGATGATTGCCTCAAAAAGTGAAAAAAGGAAAATAAAGAAAAGCAGAAAAAGGAAAAATTGCAATATTTTCAAAAGAAGTGCCAATATATAAATATTGTTTTCATAAAAAATTTAATATATCATAAATGTTAATATATTTATTTTAATATTTAATAAACTTTGATCAACGTTGTGTATTAAACTTAATGTAAACCTCAAAATTTGCACATTTTTCTTCCATTATCTTATTTTTTATTTTATAAATTTCCAAGAAAAACAACTTCCCGTTTAATGTGCGAGAAAGACCTACTGATAAACCAAACATTGTGACAGTGGATAATAACAATCTAGATAAGTGGAGTCAAAGTAACAAGAATGTAGAGAAGAACACATTGAAGATTACATGTTGCTGTTTCCAGGCAGTGTCATGCTTACACGACAACTAAGACCAACTACAACATTAACAAGAAGAGATAAGGCTTATTCTGACACAAATAAATGGGTTCTTAAAACAAAATGCAATATAATCAAACCTAACCAGAAAAGAACCGACCTCTTCCCCAAAGGCATCCAAGTATGGTGAAGGCCATGGTGATTGACGAGCATATCTTTGCAGCAGGATAGTGGTTTTCTGTATGTGGCGATAGTTATAAGTTCCAAAGGAAGACATTGGAAGCAGCAAAACATAGTTCCAGAAGAAAATCAGTAGCGTTTAAACCCAAAGTCTCCAACCTTGATTAAGAGAAAGACACCAATACCAGCAGCGCAGGACATTGCATGTTGTTGACATTCCCTTTCCCTGGTCAAAAATATAGTTACAATCACAATTAACCACCAAGATCAATTCATATGAGAAATTCCAAAAAGACCATTGATTCACACAAAAAAAAAACATGCAAGATGAAGAGGAAAAAAAAAAAAACCTGCAGCAAGAGAAACGCTTGACAGAATATAATCCACCACATAACAGGCATAATGCTGGCTGCTCCAGAGTAGATTTGCAATGATGGCATTGCCGCTTAATATACCTAAAAGCACAAAATTTTAGGACAACAGCGAGATATCACAAAATTCATATATCAGCTAATAGAAGAAGATAAGCATTCAGAAGAACAAACCTCTCCAGTAGATCCTGGTAAAGGTGAGGCAAGCGTATTAACTGAAACTGAACAGCAGGAGATGAGTATACACACCCATAGCTACGAATACCTAACCCCTTCCGGAAGTGCTCAAGCCACTTGAGAGCAAGAACATTAAATGCTTTATCCTCAAGAACCATCTCCATTGGCGGCACCTGGAAGAAGGTTTGTAGCTTATACACCTCTTCAAGCTCCACCGAAATACCATCAAGACCTTCGTTTATATCGTTGTCCATTTCCTGAGATAATTCTTCCCATCCATGATAGCTACCACAAAAAGGTACAGATGCTGAACATTTTAGTAATTTCCATAGGAGTGCACATCTCCGGAGATATGGAAGGGTAAACCGCTTTATCATGACAGCTGATGGGCAAGAAAGATCCAGATAATTGGATGCAAAATATTGTTCACCAACTGCAGCCTCAGCCATAATCATTTGAATAGAACTAATAAGGCTGTTGGCATGTGCTACTTCCGATAGGTCACAATGATAATTTATACATGTTACCAAAGCCTGCATCCCAACAAATATGCTGTTACCTATTATATCCAGAAAGGCTCATTTCAAATAAACTTTTGTTTAAAGAGACGGAGTGTCAATATGTAACAGATTTACCTGCAGTACGCAGACAGCATAGAACAAATGAACAAGAGGAATAAATGACTCTATCCAATATGGAAATGGAAGTGGTAAACAAAATAAGACCCACATCAAGGAAGAAAATGGGTCGTGCATAATAATGGGGTCTGCAGCTCTTCTCCAGAACTGGACGTCAGGAAAGAATTTTCCCTTCCCACCCTGGAGCATCTGTGATATATGACCTGCCAAACAGAATGTCAAGGTAATAACATTGAAAAGGAGAATAATCGCAGTCTGCAGACCTAAGTCTAACATCATATTAGATAACAGATGACAAGATTTACATTTTCATACCAGCTGAGAGCATAACAGATATGATCAAATTCCTTACAGCATTTGATACACAAAATTATGCCGAACCAATTTTTCTTTATGTTTACCATCATCTTTGCATTCATTCATGTCAACTATTTAATCCACTCATGACACTTTTTTTATTTAAGATGAAGGAAAAAGTCCATTTTTTTGAAGTACAACATCCCACTCCTGCAAGGTTGAAGAGCATTTTATATACATGACATGCATATATGAAGACCTCCATGCATGAAGGATTGCCAGATTGGAGGTTTCACCTTGCATGATCAATTTTGTTTCAATTGTCGATTCAAATCATCATGAGAAAAGTTTCATGTAGCTTGAATCAAGTTAGTATAAAAAAGTTTTTCATATATCATAGTCGCCTGTGGGGACACATGTATAAAAAATCTAAAAAAACATCAACATGGAGAGACACACACCTGTGCATGCACATGCAATTTCAAAACATCCTACCTTTTTGGCTGCCTTCAGAGAACTCGTCCAGGGAAACACCAGAGCTTATGGACTGAGAAAAGAGTTGCATGCCTCTAAATCTCAAAAGCACCTGCACATGATTCTGATTGTAGTTTATTTGAGCAACCTGGAGCAATAAGGACATTACAAATCCTGTAGTTGAGTCAATTTCCTTGATTAAAGCTCGTGGTCTAGAACCAGAATTTGATTTCCCATGACGAGCAGCTATTTCAGTTGATATGAGAGAATATCTTAGCACATCCCATAGAATCAAAGAATGATTCACCCTCCCAGATGTCAACAACGCATTTCCTCTATCAGGAAAATACAATCTGAAGAGAGTCTGTAAAAGAGGCTGCAAGGTTGGCTTTGAAGTTTCATCAAGTCGTGTAGAAACATTTCTGTACCCACTCCTTCTGACCATCTTTTCTGTCCCTTGCAGAAGAGACAAAGCTTCTGGAATCATAATCATGTAATTACCTAAAGCTGAAGAAGTTGATGAAGCCACACTTGATGGCTGGCTCTTGAACAGCATTACTGGTTTCTCAATCTTGCCCATACCACTGGGTGCTGGCACAACTGAGTTTGTGAATCTCCGGCACACAGGACAGAGGAACTCTCCCTGAAATGAGATTAATGAGACAAGTATTAAAATATGTATACATGTGAATGTGTGTGCACATATTTTATATTTGTGGTATGTGTGCACATATTTTATATTTGTGGTATGTATATATGTATTTCTGTATCAATGTAGTTACTTATTTTCTGTTTTTGTATCTTTTTTCAGTTCAGTTCTAGTCAAAATAATCAAACTTTGTACAGGACTTGGATAGGCATTGGCTAGCTAGCCCAATGGATTACTCCCCTTTATATTCTATGCTTTTCTAAGCATTTTTGTGAATTTAATACAGAATTGTTTTTCATTCATGTGAGCCTTTGCAAATTAAGAGTTGGACTTCATGCCTTGAAAGTGTTCGCTACTGTGCTGTGATTGCAAACAAATCCTGTGTGTTGTAGCCAAAGACTCAAAAGTGCTAGGCAGGCCAAGGCGGTGGCATTCCAAAAAGAACTAGTAGATGTTTAGGCGGGTGCTCAGGTGCTGCCGAGTTGGGTTCAGAAGTAGAATATGGAAGGAAAAAAACAAGGATGAAGAAGAGAAAGAAGAAGCAGAAGCAAAATAAGAAAAAGGCTGAGAAAAGGTAAAGGTGGAAGAAGATGAACAAGAAGAAAATCTGAGGCAAGAATGATAGAATCTCTTCAGGTTCCTAGGTGGCCCAGCCTATTAGGGCTTAGCCACCAAGGCACGCTAAGGTTGTGGCTTGTATTGAGTAATCTGTTGGGAATTTACTGATAAGAACATTAAGCAGTACATTCAGACATCGAAAATAAAGCTCAAAAGTACCTGATCTGGATCTACAATGTGTGCCCCTTCGAAGACAGTCCTACTTGCATACCTGCACCAAAGACTCTTAGTGACATTTTGAGAATAGCATGACATTTTGATGATATGACAAGGCAGCTTAGACTACGAACAGCATCAAGATATTTCCAAAATGTTGAACACATTAGCGGTATCGTATGGTTCCAACTTAGAAGCACAGACATCAACGATGTTAGTCATATGGTTAGAACTTTTAAGTCTGAATCATAGCCACCAACATCATTCTCAGCCACATAACAGTATTTTCTTCTACCCATAATTACCAATATGGCAATATCAGTAATATACTCTGTTGTATCACCAAAATAGCCTCATAACATACTGACTGCTGTAACTGACTTACAACTGTTGTAAAAGCAGTTTTTTGTTTCTGTAGCTCACGCCTAGTAGTTGCTGTAGGTGTGCACATAATTACACCAGCTACAGCACGGTAACATTCCTGATACCGACTTCAAGGGTGTAAAATGTTATTTTTCAGTTTTTCTTATAGTTATCATATATGCATCATATGTCTGTCGTTCTATATGCTGTGATATTTATCACACTGACTCTACGGCTAAAGTTTCAACTGCTAAGATAAAGCTACCAAAATGGCATTTACCACACTCACTCTACTGCTAAAGTTTCGATAAAGCTACCAAAACGGCTTTAAAAGGAAAAGCTGTTCCCACTTATGGACACGAGTACAATTCAGTCAAACGAAGTCCAAGTTGGAAAAACAAAAATTAAAGCATGGTTGAATTAACAGCACCTGAAACTTCCAATATATCTAGAGCTGCACCAGTGTCCACCCAAAACAGGATCCAATCAATAATCGGACAAGAGTTTGGCAAGATATTTTCCTTTCAAAACCATAATTTCAACCAAAATATGAGCCCATTTATATGTAAAATTCAGGTCCAACATGTTTTTTGCTTAAAAAAGAGTCCACTTCGCTATCAACTGTCTCCAAAATGACTATGTAAGATCCCATTAAACTAACCCCAGAACAACCTGTGTACATCCTCAATTATCACAAGCTTAAGTATATATGGAAACATGTTAAAATTAATTACATTCACTCCAGAAGTGGGAGAGATGATAAGTCAACACAATGTGTTGCACCTCCCTCATTCCATCATAACTTTCTCACGCTCATCCTATAACCGCTGCATGCTTCTTTGAAACTTTACTTATGCACTTCCACTTTCCCTTCCACGCCTTCATGTTCAGCTGACAATCATGGCTCTCAAGGTTCTAACTTACACAGAGGACAATGACTTCAAGAATTAACTATTACCTTAAAAATTGAGGTAGACCATCAATTTGAATTTTTATGTTTTTATATTTGCTTGAGGGAAAATTATCAGATACGCACCTTTGCTGATAACAAAAGCAGAACTAGGCGTTGTGATATTGTAAGAAATACACTTAGTTGTTATGCTGTCAATTAAATTAAGTAGAGTGCTTTTATTGTTGCTAAACATTTAGGAATGTCTTGAACATTTTTCTTTCAAAATTATGAATTCCTAATTCCTTTGTATTAATTCAACCCATCTTTTTAATTAATTTTGCTATTTTACCAACATTCAGTATCATTTAGATTTACGAATACTCTTAAGTAATAGTTATCATCCCATATCCTACTAAAAGTTCTAAAGCACCACGGTTCCAGCTTCCACTTCCTCTATTGCTTCTTTTTTCCACTTCCTAGTTTAGCAACTTCAGCTAAGACTGGCCTGCAGGACAAAAGCAGGTTCACTTTTACTAGAGCAATCCTATTCAATCTGGCAAACAACTGAAAGGTCAGACAAACTTCACAAATTCATTTTCCAACTAGGTGACCAAAAAAAATAGATACACTGGCATGCAGAGTATGTGCACAACCAGTCTACAACCTTTTCTTCTTCAACTATGCACTAGTCCCAACCATTGCATCAGTAACTGATTTCTCCTACTTTTGAGTTTTAAACCTTCAGTGTACTGCTCGTTCCAGAATCCAAAGGAATTAAGGCAATCAAGCTACAATAGCCATTGAAGATTTGCAGAAAAAGACAGTACGTATTTGACATTGCCCTTTACTGGGTTTTGAATGAATGCTGATATGAGTTCACGAACAATATATTAAACGAGAAATTACCTCTGCCTTAGAGAAACTAAATAACGGTTCCGACACTCTTGGTGAACAGCATGCCCACATGACGAAAGATGAATCCCATCACAGTTCAAGGGACCTACGCCATCAGACATAACATGCCGTCTACCAGATGTCGATGCTGCAGCTGCATTTACTCCAGAACCATTACCTCCAGACGGACGGGTGTCCGACATCCATCGCGAAACGGACTGCACATATTCTCTTAGCAACGGCAAATCCATGTCCCGACCAGCCGTTGTAGCTTCTTCAGGATGTGTAGCAGAAGAGTACTGACCTCCCTCCCATAGATGTGCATCAATTGAATTATCCGATATACCAGAATCTTGAGTAACATCAGTTGACATATCAAGAGGAGGAATGTTGCTATCAATATCATTACGAGATAAACTTAAGGGATCAACAAAATGTTCAACTTCAGCACGCCGGCCACCATGAATAACCACATTTACAGCATTTCTTATCAGCTCCACAAAGTGGGTTGATGGATTTATCTCCACAGTGCTTGAATCAACATTTCCACCAGATGGATCAACCACATCACTAGTGGCTGGAAAATTATGTCTGTCCTGGCAAAGCTCATCCCATGACAGTGGGGGTTTCTCAACAAAGCTTGTCAAGCGGGATTTCTGTTTTCCATTATGCAATAAGAAGATATGCATTTAATGGTTCTCATCAGTTTAAAATGAGAATCTGAATAATAATTAAAGAAAGACTGATTACCTGAAGAAGAATCAGATATGATATAGAGCTCCGTGAAGTAGGATCATGACAAAGAGAACACACAGCAGCTGGTTCTTGGGGAAACCATTTGTTATCAAGAGAATTCTGCTTCTGTGTCAATTTTGACGAATCTAACTCATCAACTGCTGGCTCACCTACGCTTGCAAGAAACTTGGACTGTGCATCTCTCATCTGTGCCTGCAAATATGCAAGACATAAGCAGCTAATCAGCAAAAATCACTTGCACCACAAAAGTGAATATGGTGATTGAACCAAAGATATTTCAATTGAAACTGGAGTACAGCATCTGAAACAGGGAAGTTGTCAAATGTACTAAAGTGTGCTGCTTATAAAACTATAGCTAAATAGGTGGAGACTGGAGACACAAAAGAATTGAGGTTAGCGATGGTTCATGAACTGAGCAGCTGATTTTCAACCCTGTCTAGCTCCTCAGAGGTAGTTAATGTTATGTTTGTTTAGTTACTAAATCAAACATGAGACAAGCATGTACCAAATAAATGAACACAGAACACAGAACCAAGAAAAGCTTTTAGAGGAAAAGCAACTTCTTCAGACTAGGCCTGCTAGTGGCTTATATGGAAGAACTGAACCGAAGATCAGCTCGCCACAAGCCATGAGCTGGCCTTTAATAAACAGACCCAAGCCTAGATACCTGGCCCATTGATTCAGCTCATTTACCGATGCCAGTAGTAAGATTGATCTTAATGGGTAGACAGTTATCAATAGATCCTACAGTCATGTTAAATTATTAAATTAAAACCAAACAGCACCAAGGATGACAACATGCCAGCCCCAGGTAGCAGACAGTTATAAAGTATCAATCACCCCAAGGCAATGCTAAGCACCTGAACACTAAGGGACGTATTTCCTCCAGTCAGGAGAATGCAGAAATCCAAGTGCAGCTTCCAAGTAAGATACAAAAAAAGTAATAAACATCCAAGAGTTTGGCTCATCAACAAACCTAATTTCTAACAACAGACTAACTACTTGATCACTAAAAGTCCCACACGAAGAATGATGAGAATCCTTAAACATGTTCCCCATATTCATCAAAATTACCAGCTTACACGTCAGTTACAATCTCAGCAATTACCTCAGAATTACAATTTATAATGCCTGTTTGAGTAATGATCAGGGTGCTACACTTGCCTACAAGTCCACCTTAACTGAGTCATATGGAACTATTGTAGCAGGAAATGGGATTAAGTTGTTTCCTATATATAGATGTATATAGGCAAACCTTTTCAGCACATATGGAGGATATGGGAAAGTTTGTCAAAATAAACACTGGATAAAGAAACCAAAACAAAAACATCTAATAAATAGTCACCAGAAAGTGGTAATTAATAGTTATTGTTGACGGATCTTGGTGTATGGGTCCGGGTCTGGACCCGATCCAGTATGGCCTGTTAGGGCATACTTATGTCATTGTAACCCTAATCTTTAGTGTGAATGATAGTTATCAAGAGAGAGAGAGTCTGGATGCTAGTGGGCACCGACTCCTCCTCATTCGTGGTTTTTTCTCCCTCAAGTTGAGGGTTTTCCACGTTA
>JAANDH010000660.1:190693-249366 GCA_011799765.1 Nymphaea thermarum | reverse complement strand
CTTTTATATTTGACCATTACTCGTCCAGACATCAGTTTTGCTGTGAATAAACTGAGTCAATTCATGGAGAAACCTCGAAAGGTTCATTGGGAGGCTGCTTTAATGGTGATAAAATACTTGAAATCGGCCCCCGGAAAGGGGTTATGGTTCAAAAAAGGAGAATGTGTGGACATAGAAGCATATAGTGATGCTGATTATGTAGGGTCGATAAATGACAGGAGATCTACTACAGGTTTTTGCATCTTCATTGGAGGGAATCTTATCTCTTGGAGGAGCAAGAAACAGAATGTGGTTGCTAGATCGAGTGCCGAGTCTGAATATAGGGCAATGGCTCAAACGGCTGCTGAAATGTCATGGGTCAAATCAGTGCTTCTAGAATTGGGAATATCAGTGAAACTTCCTATGAAGATGTATTGTGATAACAGAGCAGATACATATATTGCAAATAACCCTGTTTTTCATGAGAGGACGAAACACATTGAAGTAGATTGCCATTATGTTCGAGACTTGGTACAAGAAGGAGTCATTAGCACAATTCATGTTTCCTCTGAAGATCAAGCAGCTGATATGTTTACTAAGGCTCTTTCCATTGGAGATTTCTTGAGAGGATGTAACAAGCTGAGCATGATTGATATCTATGCTCCAGCTTGAGGGGGAGTGTTAAAGTTCTTTTTAAGTCAATTTGAGGCTTTTTGTAATATTAGAAAGTGTACTAGGGACTACTTATTGTTTTCTAATATTTTGGTGGACTGAAATTGTAAATATGTAGTCTTTACCCTAATCTCTTTTAACCTGAGATTAGGGTTACGGGATCAATAAGAAAAAAGACTCTCTCTCTCAGATTACGACAAAGATTATATAAACAATCTTATGCCATTAGCACTAAATTTCTTCATCAGTCATGAGCAATGGATTATGGAATTATGGTTTCTCTAAGATTCAACTGCAAATATGCAACTTTTAAGTTGCTGAATTGAAGACAGCTAGTTGACCATGTAAGCTTGCAGCAGAGAACATTTGTTGTCTTAAATACCGGCTTTAACAATGCCTGCCCCGCTTCCACTATCAATTTGATATAAAGCAAAAAATCCAAAGAGGACTTGATTCAATGCATGATGATGGGTCAATATATGGCCTTTTCTCCTATTCATTTATCACCCATATCACATGGGTGCTTCTAAATGGTTGCTGCGCCCGTCACACTTGTGTCGATGCTGGTGTTGGTGTTGGTGCTTCACCAACACAGCACATCTGGTTCGGCTGACCGAACCAGGTCAAAGCTGACAATTTTAAATGTGCACATAACTAAACTATCTCTAATACAAAAAAATTATATGTAAATAGGGATAAATAAGGCTACCAAACAATTAAATAACTATATAACAAATGTTTTGTATACATATATACACATCATTGCCTCACCTGCACCTAAATTTTTTTTGAAAATTGCCACGTCTGTACCCGCACCTCCCACCCATGTGACATAGATTATCATTTTTGTGAAGACCTGTTCACACTGATAAACTAAGAATCTGACTTACAGCAGTCACAAATATAAACCCACAACAAAGCAACAATAGGCACGAGGGCCATATCACAAGAATAGAAGTGGAAACGTAATTGTTTTATTCCATCACTAAAAGGCTGTTTTTAATGGCTTAATTGAAGAAAGAACAGTGCTCTATATATACACATAGAGAAACAAAGGAAGAGAAAGGGGCAAAGGGCTAACATGAGAATTGGACTAGTTCCAATCATAGTTGCAAAAAACTCGAAAAATTAAATTGCAATTTAAGACTTACAAAAAATGTTTTTTTAATGTTAAAAATGAAAAAATGCATTTTTTTATTTTTTTTATTTTTTAATTTTTTAGTGCCAAACAGTTCTTTTTTTCATTTTCTATTTTTTATTTGTTCTAAATCTACTTATCTTTGATGTTTGTTTTATTAATTTCTCACTTATTTTATTTTTCCCTCATTTTTAGTTTTTTTTTTTTTTAAATTTATTGTATTTTTTTCCGTATTTTCTTCGTTTTTTTCAAGCTTGCCGTATTATTCCCGAGAAAATCCTCGCCGTTTAAAACTCTGAAGCATTATCGTTTATATATATATTTAAACTTTTTAATATGTATGTTTGGAATCATAAACATATATTAATATGTAACAACATATGTCCTACACATATACGAATATGTGTTACATATGTTTTTTTTCAATCTGTGACTATGGCACATATGTAACTGTGCTATCACCGAAAGTTTGTTTGAAAATAAAAAATTAAATCTAGGTGAACATAGAGGTTTAGTGAAGAAATCGGCCAGCTGAAATCCAAAAGAAACATATTGAAGCTTAATAGTCTTCTTCAAGTATACAAAATTTTTGTTTTTCCCTAGTTCTTTTTTAAAATTTCCAAAACTTTCAACCTTCAAAATTGTTTCATCAGCAGTAAACACATTTGATTTGCTTTTTGCTTCTTAAAACTTAGTCAAAAGAGATATGTTGGGTGTCATGAAATGATGCACTGGAATTTAAAAGTCGAGGGATCATGTTGAGAGTGATAAAGGTACATGTCATTGTTGCTAGTTTTCCATAATTGAACTCATTTATCATAGGTTGAAGGACTGTTATAATTAAATTCATTGTTGAGAAGATTGATGCGAGATCACACCCTTCATTTTGAACACTTGCAGCCTTCTTGTTTGTTTGATCAAATTGCCTAGTATTGTCTTGCACACTTTGAGTATATGTTCTTCTACCTTGATAAAGTTTTCTCTATAACTTTGTGGTGGTCCTTCATTGTTGCTTCCCTTAAGTTTGGGACATTGAGGCCTTATGTGTCCTGTTTCATGACAAAAATGACAACTATATGTTCTCCATTATTTTGATTTTTAAAATGAAGGGGGTTTGTAAGCTCTAATATTGTTTTTGGGCCTTGAAGCAACTAAAATTTTTGACTTCTTGTTTGGAGACAAGAACACTATCTATTTCCTTGAATAAATTCATTGTGGTCTCTTCTCCACTCATTTTGGTGAGAAGTTTATGAATGAGTGAAGGAGCAGCTAGAGTTGTCCCAAAAGTAAAAAGATGTACCAAAAATCAGTTTCCCAACATAAAATCAGTCACTATGACTAGATTCCTCTTTAATCAGAAAGTCATACACTTGACATGCAGTAAAAACAACTTGTTATACTTGTCAAGAAAATGCTGACAAGAAAAAATGATCCACTCTTACAATCACACAGTAGTTTGAGAGATTGGTAAATCAGTAGCAATGAGTCTCACAGGAAGAACATCAAATTGTTGGTGAGCCTGATGAAAAGACAAGCATCGAACAGTGGATGGGCCTGATAAACTTGAAGCAGTTTGAGCACAACAATCAATCAACTCCAGAACTTCAGTAAATCAGTTCTAATGGTCTGATACCATGAAATGTGACTTACAACAGTCACAAATATAAACCCTCAGCAAAACAATGATAGGCAGTGCACCAAGGCCAGATCACAAGAATAGAAGGAGAAAATAATTGTTTTATTGAATCACTAAAAGGCTGTTTTTAATAGCTTATATTGAAGAAGGAATTAGTGCCCTATATATACAAACAGAAACAAAGGAAGAGAAAGGGCTAACATGAGCTAGCCATTGGACTAGTTCTTCAGGAGCCATTTGGAGCTAGCCAACTGCTAGTTCTAGCAAAGCTGAACCAAACAAAAAAAAAAAGATAACAGAAAAAAATAAATGAAAAACAAATAAAATACCTATATAAAAATCATGCCACAAATATCTCAATATTTTTGAAAATATCATGATAACGAAAAAATTGAAGAAAACTAAAAAACAGGAAAATATCACGATGTTTTGAAAAGACCGTTAAAAATTAATTTATCATGATTTGAACGTGCCTTTTTTGTAATTTTTTTCGCTATTTTTTCATTTAATTTTTATTTCATTTTCTGTTTTTATTTTTTTTTTAAAAAACTCTCAGATTTTTTTGAGAAAAACAACTTAACAAATATAGATTTTGATTTTTTTGAGATAAAACAACATATATTAGTCTATGATCACATATGCCCTACACATATATGAATATAGATAAGCATATGCACATATGTTGTTAGGAACTCGACTCTCTCACACTCTCTTAACACACTAAGAGAATCAAATCAAAAGAATAGAAAAAGAGAAAGGGCACACAAAGATTTTGCGTGGTTCACAGACAATGTTCTCCTACGTCCATGGCCGCCACGCATAGCAGTTTTCACTATTATGCGTGGTTCGGAGACAATGTTCTCCTACGTCCATGGCCGCTATGCAGAGCAGTTTTCACTATTACGAAAAACTATAGAGTACAAGTCAGAACGACGCCCTCATAAACATTAGATTAAGGGAAAACCCGCAATGCTGGAAAAAAGACAAATGCCCCTACAAAAATTAGGGAAGGGTGGAAGGCTATCAAGTATGGATCAGGCTCCACACTCCAACATATGTATAATACATGTACCGTAGTTTTCTAACATAAACAGCATCTGCTATCTTTGATAATGGTTTTGAGTCTTTTGACAGAGAATATGCATCTAATAGCTGTCCTTCAATTTGATCCCTAAATGGGACTGTTTATTGGAAGAATTTGGTTTATAGTATATACGAAAATGAGTACGCAGTCTTAACTCCTTAAACCAATAGTTTATACACAATGTCCACCTATTTGCTATGTGGATTAGAATCTGTATCTATGCTGGGTCCAGCGGACAATGTCGGGGAAGAAGAAAGAAAAGGGTGAAATCTGAAGAAGGTAAATTGTTAAACGTTGTTTTTCCTGTTTGGGGAAACCATGGTTTCTCTTCCTTAAATTAAAAAATATATATAAATATATCAGTTACCAACTGGAGAACAACTCCTAAGTCTCTTAAAATAGGAGAAAACACAATTAAGAAACAACAAGAAACTTGTGCACCTTCCATGATTATCCCAAAATAACAGAACTGGACCAATGACATAGAAACAGCTTGGTCAGCATCATCTTCCAATGATCTCCCTCAAGTTTGGAAATGGTAATTACATGGACAACTTGGTTTTAAGTGCCAAAAATCCTGCCAACTTTCAGACAGAATGTCATGTGTCCTTTTTACTGTAACCAGTTGCATGCTCAATGGATATATGTTACTGACTCAAAGACCTTCCATATTGAATGGAAATTGAGGATGATATGAGTGGTATACTGGTATCATTTTCACTGTTGGGTTGACAGTCTTCATAATGTAGTCCATGTTTTTCAGTGAAACCTTTTGCATCAAGTTGATCTTTATATCTTTCTATACTTCCATTTAATTTAAATTTTCTTCATTCATTGCTTCTTTCCATGTTGGTTTGCACAACTTGGTCATATGTGGTTGGCTGTTTTTTGTCTTTCAGTCTGTGTGAAAAATGGTTGGTGATGAAGGCTAAAATTCTTCCAACTCACTCATCTTTTATGGGGGTTGACACTGTGCTCCATCTTATTTTTTCCTATCTATGTCATTGTACGTCTCTACATTAGACTAAGATACAAATGAATAATTTCTGCATGATGGTGACTCAAGTTGTGGATTGCGCTAGTTTTTTTGAAATGTTATAGTCCATTGAACATTCAATTTCTTTTATCTTCAACTTGATCTTGTTCTACATTCTCAAACTCTCGAATATGTTAATTTTGAACCTTGTTTGAGGTTCAATCCTTAATAAAAAGAGCAACTATCAATAGCCAAAGCTGATAATATTATTTCACATGACTCGATGATGAGACAGCGAACTAGTCATCTTGATTGAAAATGCTTTCATCAAAAATAAGATTTCTGGAAACTCAAATTCACCTGTCCTTATATCATAACATCTCAAACCTTTATGATAATCAATATACTTGCATATATTGATAGATCTGCCCTTTGTTCAAACTTATATTTCTTAAAGCTTCATCTTTGAGATGATAAAGAGCACAACGATATTCTTTTAATGAATGTTAATCTTGATGCTTTTCCAAAGCACTCAGATGGATATTTGTGATCCAAAATCTTCATGGCAGTTCTGCTTTTTTACATGAACATCTAGATGTATCGTCTCAATCCAAAGATGAAAAGGGACATCTTCTTAATGCCTCGTGGCTAATACACTGTCTGTGTTGTGATAGTGCTTGAAAGAAATTACATGAACTCTTTGATACTTGACAACTTGGCAAATGGCACTCCAACTCATACTTCATGATGGTTTTAGAAATCAGATTACTAGACTAACCTCTCCATGAAAGAACATAAACAATGACCTTACCTACTTTGGAAAACAGTTGATCTTTCTACACATATTAAGAAGACATGAGAAACTTAATACTGGTCTCAAAATTGAAAGCATGTGAGTGAAAATTGTAATTTTTAAAGATTTTTTCATTGATTGACTGTTTCCTTAGCTGGAAGAGCATGGCCCTTTCTGAGGTTACGCATTTATGAGATTCAGTTTTGAAGAGGGTGGATAATCAAACATCCAATAATTACAAAGTTGATGTTGAATGACAAATGGCCTTGAAGCCTTAAATGAATGTCTCCCTTTCGGAAACAGCAAAGAATCTTATGAAAGATATCTCAAGGAGATCTTATCCTGCAGTATTTAAATGTGCAAGTATAATGTGTATATATCTTTTTACATTTGATCTTTTATCAATTATCTTCTGTTCTATAGGTGTATCGTAGTCACTGTTACTAAGCACCAGTTAACTGCTATACTTGTTTGTTTCAACTGAAGTTCTTTTGCTAAGAAATGTTGGATATTCCATTATAAGCTTCATTAGCTTCTCTTGCTCCCATCCAAATATAAGCAATAACAGATGACGTATCCAGTCGAACAACAATTTAACTATTTAACTGAATTGGATACAGGAGAATGTTAACATGATCTTTTCAGGTTAACTACATAAATGCCCATGCAACTTCAACCCTTGCTGGTGATTTGGCTGAGGTCAATGCCATCAAGAAAGTTTTCAAAAAAACTTCTCAGATCAAAATGAATGCCACTAAGGTAACATCTTCTTTTTGCACTAAAATTTGTGTGAACCATGCTATTACATCTAATCTGTTGGTTCAGTCTATGATAGGGCATTGCCTAGGTGCAGCAGGTGGTCTGGAAGCTATTGCTACAGTCAAATCGATAACAACTGGTTGGCTGCATCCTACCATAAATCAGTTTGTAAGCTCAGGACTTTTAATTTTGTGAGAAGTACTCTCTCGTATGCACCGATATTGAACTGGTTTTAGACTTTTGTCACCTTTTCTCTGTTGCATTATCGCAGAATGTGGAACCTGCACTAGAGGAGTTTGATACAGTGCCTAACGTAAAACAGCAACATGAAGTGAACGTTGGTGAGTTAGTCTTTTTTTGGTTCATATTTTTGGGATTTCTCTTACCTTTAACTTTTCCCTTATTTGGTAGCCATATCCAATTCATTTGGATTTGGAGGACACAACTCGGTGGTGGTCTTTTCTCGGTTCGAGCCATAATGTTGACACTAGAATTTTCTTTAAAATTCTCCATCTTGAGATACCTCAACGAGATCTGCAGTCAACAAATATTTCTCCCAAAAAGGAAATTTTTGGTCCAAGGAACTTCTCCTTGCTATGTTGACATGGGCGAAGGGAATTCCCTATAGTGAGCCGGTTGGTATGCTACCTATGTTCTTTTCTGCAGAATTCTTCTATTGTACAGACTTCTGTTGAAGCTCATATTTATAAGTTGTAGAACTTTTGCTGTTCACTGGTTCCAAGTTAACTCTTCCTTTGACAATCGCATGACTCATCAGTGTCTTTTTGATGGCCGTCACTAGATCATGTTCTGGAACGGGTAAGATCCCTTTTACCTATCATATTTTAAATGGATACTATTTATTCCCATCTAGTTGCCTTTAGGCAACTAGTTTTCTCTTTCTAGTTCGGTTAAAAGTTTTCAGGGTAATAATCGTATTGAACGTGTGGGTAAAGCTTCAAATTCAAAGCTTCAAATTCTTTTTCTGCAATTTTTGTTTCTTTTTTTTCTTTAAAACGAGACTGCACTCATGTAGCGAGATCTTATCATACTCCTAGTTGGAGAAGAAAATGACGTCTTGACCTTCAGGTCTTGCATGTTTGACATCCGGGCGCATGAGGCTTATGCATTTTTTTTTACTTACTCGGGGTTGCTCTCAAGAGTCCACCTACTCAGGCAACCGCTGAAGCCGTAATCAGTACCGCACCGACCCCCTTGGGCGATTATAAAGTTTTTATACCTCCGATGAATTTGATAAATGCAAGCCAAATATAGGATCAAATTTAATCAAACTTGTAAAAGCATAGCATGTGTTTTCCGTAAAAGGGGAACACGGAAGTTGTCCCTCTGTGTGTTTCCCCCATTTCTCTCAATCATTCTCTACCATCGGGGAGAAAACGTAAAAGGAGACTGATAAAGGCAAAAGAAGGATAATCGGAGAGCGAAGGTAAAGAAGAGAAGGGAACAACTTCCGTGTTCCCCTTTGTCTATGGCACATCCAAGCTTAATTCAAATCCGTGAAAATCCTTTTCCATGGTTATATGATGAAAGGGAAGGGGAATTTCCCAAGGCCATGGACTCTATTACCGCTGGAATAAGTCGTTTAGTGCTTGAGTCCAGCCCAAGTGTGGAACTATCAAAACCCATGAGCTTGCATGGACACTGACTTGCCATCATAGAGAACGCATGAGCTTGAATGGACACAGACTTGCCATCATAGAGAACGCAAGGAGGAAGGGAACTCATCAGGATGCGGAAGTCTGTCCAAACCAGTGACCGTGAACTAGAGATATCAGCCAAGGGCGCCGCGGGGTGGTGGGGAATTATTTGTTTTTCTTTGCTTGTCAGACGAGTCCGCAAGGTGCAATAAACATGCAACGTCTTAACATTGATACAAATGCCTTGGATAAATCTGTCGTTTTGCAGTCCGCCACCATTCTTGGAACAGGATATATGACGACGGCTCTTCGACAAGGTCTATTAGTTGGATTCCATCAACGTTATTCAAAGGCGGTAAAGGATCTATTAAGGAAAAGAAAAGACAAGTAGAGCCAACGAAACCTGCCACCGCAACGACGTTGTGAGGCTGCAAAATGAGAGGACAGTGATGGAGTAGGAAAATGCTGCTGACAAACCACCTACGCACAAGCATTCTTTTCAGATTCATTTTTCACCAAACGGATAAAACATAATCGTCAGCTATACAAGGCTGCTGGTTGTCAGCTTTTGTTCTTTAAAATGGATAACTACACGCAGAAGAGTCATATTTACAGAAATTGGGCAACCACCACCATTATATATCATGCTGCCCACAAATCAATTGCAGAACCAGAAATATAAAAGCAGAAAAGATATCAAAAGATGAACTTCATCGATCTGGTCCATCTCCAAGCGCAGTCGCTTTGCAGATGGGGCAGACATTCTTCAGCAGCAGCCACTGCCTGATGCAGGCGTAATGGTAATCATGCCCACACTCCAGCGTACCAAGCTCATCCCTGTTCTCATATTCTTCCTGCAGACATACCCAAAAATGAGAAAGATAACACAACCCAAAGCATACGCAGGCAACCAATGACTAATAAACTAACAAGCTGCCTAGTCGTGACGGGCATTAAAATGTAGGTTACGGCAGGGAGCTAACCTGGCAAACAATGCATGTCTCATCCTCTTCCAACTTTTCTTTGGCTTTCTTTGACGTGACGTATGTCTTCTGCTGTAAACGAATAGAAATGAACTCCTCAGACAATCCAGTGCTGACATCCCCAATATGCTCTTCAAGAGCCAAAAGTTCCTGTTGCAATAAATCCCTTGTCCATGTCAATCCAGAAAACGAGCAAAAGGAAAACAGATAAGACGTTAAAAAACAAAATTAGCTCACAAGCGAAGGTCACGATTGTCCCTCACCTCATAACTCATGTTATCTATGTCTAAGCGCATATCTCTATGACGATCAACAAAGTTATCAGACCCATAGTAGGAGGAATGGTCCAGCATCGCTGTGCCCTGGATGAAATAACCATCTTCAGTTTTCTCAATAGTTACAACAAAAAGGTCGAACACTTCGACAGTAAATTTATAATTTTTTCTGCCATTTTTTGTTCATAAAATTGCTATAACATCCATGAAAATATTGCTCTGTATCATCCATTCCCACTCCCTTACCTCGGCCTTTTCACTAGAATATGACACGCACGTCGTAGCATATGGGTAGCCAAAATCTTCAATCAGTACGCTTCTATTTAATTAAGATCAAGCCATTTTCTCATGCAAGGTTACAGAGGATGGGGAACACAAAGAACATTCCAAAATATAATTAATGAACAGAATGGAGAAAATTTGAGAAAGCATAGTAACCTCAGGAAACCATCTTCCATGTGCAGTTGTTTCATCATTCATTGGTTCAGGTCTCCCAAAAGAAATCCTGCCAATTGCCCTGTTTGGTCTATAATTGGTGCGTTCTCCACTGGAAGAGAACGGTCTTGATAATCTAAAACTCGACATATATGGTTCTCTTTGAGATTGTGGCGCACCCAGCACTGTGTTTGAAACAGAACCAGAATGCTGATGCAGTGGATAGTTTGAAGCTGGCCTCTGGAGAAGGATAGGCCCTTGCCGAAACGTCCTCTGTGCACTTCTGGTAGATTCAACTGATGCGGCATGTGAATTTTGCCAGGGGACAAGGGAATTTCTGCCGTAGATATAGTTGTGATTATTTATGTCAGCAGCATGGTTACCATTATGTGATATGGCAGGAAGAACCTGCAGCTCACGATGTGAACTTAAATTATCTGCAGAAATGCAAAGCACCTACTCAAAAACAAAATACAAAGAAATGACTACAGTATCACCATGGTCATGAGGCTAACCAGGAACCGAGATCCTCCAGTATGGATCAGGAGTCTGGCTCAAGCCACGCATTGCTGCTGTCCTACTAACATCACCAAAACCTCGTACACCAAGCTGCTCCTGATGATGCCCTGCAGAATAAGACCAGTGCATAGAGCTACCTGACAAGTTTTCGGCATTAGGGTCCAGTTGGATGGAGCTAGATGGTCGCCTTCTTACATTCCTATCACCAGAAATTAAAAGAGCTCCACCTCTATAAGCAGCATCCGATGGACAATATTGGAACCCTAATGTTGATTCCTGCCAGCGCTGTGGACCTCCATAAATAGGAAACTCTGAGGAAGTACCATGAAGTTCATATCTCATTAAGTTGCCTGTGTCATGGACAAGACTGATTGAGCTCTTCCTTTTAAATGCTCCTCTTCCATGATTTGTTATATGATTGTTTTGATACTCGCTCAAGTGGACACCACAAACATTAGTAGCCAAGGGTGCATGATGGTAATTTTCTAAATATCGACTGCTCTCACCCACTGAAGATAAAATAGGCTCACATAGCATGCTAGGCACATAGCCTCGCGGCTCAGGATGAGAACTTGCTGTTGACATATGATTAGAACCCAATGAAGAACTTGAAGTCGATCCAACATAGAAATTTGGACCCACAGGCCCATCGTGAACATGTATGCTAGGTTGACCTGCCACAATAAAGATATTATTGATAAATAAGAAATCATGACAACAGATTATCGGGGAAAATGGTCATTTAGGTCAGTCTGAGTTAACAGTACCTTGAAAAATGTGAGAGTGAGGATCCAGACTACTGCTTGGGCACAGACTGAACCCCATAGCATGAGGGTCACACAAGAAGGTTCTCTCCTCCATTATACTTTTCCTGTTGAAAATGGAGAACAAATTCAGCTGGCTATCAAGAATATGGTCTAAGATTAGGATCACCCAACAATTCATACCAGTCGCGCTCAAACATCAGACTCCACATCATGGTGGGGTCAGTTCAATTACCTTATGAAAGAATTGGTCAATCTCTCTAATTATTAACCTAAGCCTTGTCGAACAACAATTTCGTCTTTTCACATGCATGACTAGACCAGCAGGTCTCCACAAGCATTTTTGCCTACAACCAGACAGACTAACTTCATCCAGGTGACCACAAATTTTACTTGCCACTAACTCTTTTAAGAAAAAGCCTATCATACATGGAGAAAGAACAACCAAAGAGATGCAGCAGAGAGACAGAATGGAAATACAAAGAGCCTTTTTGTCCGAGGACTTTGGCACAAAATGGTGTCTGGGATATCATCTACACATTGCCAAAATATGTGGGAGGTGATTCACCTTTTTTTCCCCTTTGAGTTTGAGGGTGAACTTCAACCACCAATCCTTACGAGAACAGGATCAGGATTCAGGACTTGTTCCAGGATCTTCACATTGTCACCCCTAAGCATTATTCCCCTATAACCACCTGCGTGCCATAATGGTGTTTATGAAATGGATTGACTTTTCCGCTGCGTGTTCTCTACACAAAAGAGTGCAATCGCATACTATTGGGAATATGCCTTCCCTCAGAGTGAAGATTTTTGGTGATGCTAGGACAAAAACTATGCCACAGGATCTCCAAGAAATTGCTGACCAAAGAATGGGTAAGAGCAGCTATAGAGAACCTAAGACCAACAATGATTTCCAAAGTGTGGTTGCGAATAGGCAATTCACGGTGAGCCTATCCAAGAATGCGATAAAGATCCTTATTTAACTGCAAAAGATTTTCATCCACAAAAAGGCTTCTAAAGTTTTCCCAAGCTAGAAGCACAGTTTACAAGTATACCTGGATTTTTCTCCTAAATAAAATGGCAATGACATTGTATGAATCTGACTAACTAACATCAACACAAGTTTAATCTTATATCAATCCAGTTTACATTGTATCAGAAACATCATTTTTTGCTTAAAAGCGCTCTACTTAGCTAATTTGACAAAGATATTCATGGTCTAAACTTGCTCATAGTTGTGAAATTAAGTGATCTGCAGCATTATGACTATAATTACGAGTAAATACAAAGATTGAATGAGTGTCTAAAAGGAAACGCACGGTGAACTTCTCGCAGGCATGAGGTTCAGTTCTAGCTCCCACTGTATTAAAGGGAAAAAAAAAACAAATGCATCCTAGAAGAAGACACTAAGAGCTTGTGAAATGATGTAAATATGTTGCAAAAAATATATACTCTTTGAAACAAGAACTGCCATAGTCTTGTGCTAACAAATCATAAAATAATGATAGTGTGTTTTCATTAAATGATATAGCCTATGTCACATAAGTATGGGTCCAGGTTCGGACTATTTTAAGTACGGGCAAACAAACAAAATAACACATTCATGATTCAAAATTTATAGATTCTAGAGAAAAAACTATTGAAACAAAATATGAATAGAACCTAAGATCAGTGTCAGAAAAAACACGTTGTGTTTCGAAAAAAAAAATCCAATAAATCAAATTACCTTTCAAAATTTTAAAAAACACCTTTTTTTTAAGAAAAGGTTAAAAATGAAAAAATCACTTTTTTTCATTTTTTCATGTTTTTTTAATGCAAAACAGTTTTTTTTTCATTTTCTACTTTCTATTTGTTGCAAATATACTTACTTTTTGATGTTTGTGTTATTACTTTCTCCCTTATTTTATTTTCCCCTCATTTTTATTTTTATTTTTTATTTTAAAAATTTACCATATTTTCCCCTTTTTTTTCAAGCACGTGGTATTATACCAGAAAAAAACCTCACCATTTAAAACTCCGAAACGTTATTTGTGACCATTGTCACAGAAAATGCGTATTATTAAAAAAAAAAAACACGTAGAAATTGCTAAAAACCACCAAACCAACTAAGCTTACTTCCCAACACTCTCCCTTAAGCTTAAGCATAGATATCTATCATGCTCACTTGTTACAACATCTAATAAAATCTCCAATTGGGAGAGGTTTGGTGAACACAACTTCCTCTTCCGAAGTAACATGAATGGTGAATATAGTTTTGGCTTGCACAATATCACAAATGTAATGACAATCTACTTCAATATGCTTCATCTTTTCATGAAAAACTAGATTGTTAGCAATATGTGTAGCCGCCTTATTATCACACATCATCTCCATTGGTAGTTTTACTCGAACACCAAGATTATCCAACATAGATCTTATCCACGTCATATCTCCAGCAGTTTGAGTCATAGCTCGATTTTCTAACTATGCAATAGACCTGGCCAATACTGTTTGCATCTTGCTCCTCCATGATATAAGATTGCTCCCAACAGATACACAAAATCCAGTAGTGAATTTTCAATCATCAAGGGAACCTACGTAGTCAACATCAGAGTATGCCTTTATATCTAAATAAGATCCCTTTCGAAGTAAGCGACCTTTCCCTGGAGATGACTTTAGAAACCTCAACACCATCAAGGTTGCTTCCCAGTGAACTTTGCTAGGCTTGTCCATAAACTGGCTAAGCTTCCCAAAGAACCAAGAATATATCTGGTCTAGTAATAGTCACATATAGGAGCTTCCCAAACAGCGACCTGTAAGATGCAGGCTCTGATTCATCATGAAGGTCAACTTTGGAATTCATTGGAATGCTTGTAGGTTTTGCTTTAAGCATGTTTGTCTCCTACAATGAATCAAGTATATACTTTCTCTAGGAGAGAACCACTCCTTTGTTCCTCGACACTTCAACTCCCAAAAAGTATCTAAGAAGACCAAGGTCTTTGGTAACAAAGTACTTTTGTAGATACTTCTTTGTTTCTATACTCTCCTGTTCATTATCATCTGTCAAAATGATATCCTCCACATACACAACCATTGCAACAATACCTCTTCCACTCTTCTTAATGAACAGAGAGTGATCACAAGGAGATCGCTTAAAACTGAAACTAGTCATCACCTTCGAGAGCTTATGAAACTAGGCCCATGGACTTTGTTTGAGACCATGAACCACCTTCTTCAATAAACACACCTTAGAGCACTCCTCCTTTCGCTCCAGGAGGTTGTTGCATATATAATGTCTCAGAAAGGTTCCCATAGAGAAAAACATTTTTAGCATCAAGCTGATATAAGTTCCATCGAGAATAAATAATTGCAGAGATAACCAAATGAATAGTTCCCAATCAAGCAACAGGAGAGAAGGCCTCAAAGAAGTTAATACCATATGTCTACGTGTATCCTTTGGCAACTAGTCATGCTTGTACCATTCCATTGATCCATCTGACTGATATTTAATGGTGAATACCCTCTTGGAGTGACTATATCTGCATTGAAGGAGGATGAACAACCTGAGTTCATCGAGATTCCAATGCATCCATTTCTTCTTCCATGGATTTCCACCACTTAGGAACAAGGAGAGCTTGCTGGTGGCTAACAAGAATAGAAGGAACTGACAAGACAGTAATGAACTGTTGCACAGGTTTGCCGAGTCTACTAGTAGTAACAAACTTGGAAATCGGGTAAATGGTACACAATTGTTTTCCTTTCCTCAAAGCAATGGGTAAATCATCAATAGTCATAGGATCAACAGCTATAGAAGGAAGATCCTCAGAAGTCTCAAGGTTACAGGGATACTTACCTCTTGAGAAGGAGACCGTGGAGAATCATGAGAAGCAGTGTCACCACGAGTATATACAAGAGGTGGATCATGAAATCGAGAGGCATCAGTGTCAATATGAGATGATAGAATTAGAATAAACTCTACAGGAATAGGTAAGGCTGGGCCGGAACGGCCCGACGGGCCGCTGGGTCGGGCCCCGGCCCGGCCCGAATATTTAACGGGCCAGGCCTGGATATATGAAACCCGAGCCCGGGCCCGGCCCGGTATAATAAAATAATATTATTTTAAATTTATAAAATAAATTTTTAAATATAAAATAGTATTTATTAGTAATAAATATATGATATTAAAATTAAAAAATATTATATTTCAATTTTTAACGGGCTGACTCGGGCCGGCATACCAGGCCCGGGCCCCGTTAATGATTTTTCTTGGGTCGGGCCCGACCCGGCCAGCTTTTTCCAAGGCCCGGGCCCGTGGCGGGCCGGGTACCGGGTACCCGGCGGTGGCCCGGCCCGGTGCCCAGCCTTAGGAATAGGAGGAATGGGCAAGGAAGGAGACAGCACCTCAGTATTTTGAGTATGAGCACGACTAGGGAAGTATGGTTGAGACTTGAAAAAGGTAATGTCTGCACCGATATACTCTTTCTTAGTGACGGGATCATAGCAACAGTAATTTATGCACAAAGCAGGAACACCCAAATACTTTAGGGGCTAAAGCAAAGAGAGAGTTTCATTGATATAGTTCTTGTATAGGGATTTATTTTAAATAGATGACGAGGGCATTCGGTTAATGAGATAACAAGCAATCTATACAACAACCCCCCAAAAAAAACAAAAGGCAAAGTTCATTTGGAGCATAATAGTACGAACAACATCTAGAAGGTGTCGACGCTTTTGTTCAGTGACTCCATTTTGCTGTGAAGTATGTGGGCAAGTATATTGAGGACAAATGCTATGATCCCTATAGAATTGAAGTAACTGTGCAGATTTATTTAAGAGCATTATCAGTGCAGGCAATTTTGATTAAAACCTCAAATAGAATCTTTTTTCAATACTAAAAATTAGATAATACGTCACAGTTAACCTCTCATTTAAGAGAAAAACCCAAAAGGGCCAAAATACTCTAGAAAAATCATCAAGAATGACCAGATATATTTGAATCAAGACCGACTTGGGAACCGACTAGACCCCAGACATCTACACGAATGAGCTCTATTAAAGAGTGTTTCTGCAATATTAGAAAGTTGAAGAGTAGTTCTTTAAATATTTTCTTATATTTAGTGGACTGGATCTGTAATTGTTATATTGCCAACCATAATCTCTTTTAGTATGGGATTAGGGTCACGTCAATAAGACAGAGTTTCCTCTCTCTCTCTCTCTCTCTCGCGTCCCCTTCTTCCTCCAATATTCAACATGGTATCAGAGCCACAGACCTATGGTTGTGTGATCTAGGGTTTCACGCCTAGGGTTCCCTCCTTCTCTCATTTCTCCTCTCTTTCTCCAAACTAAGGTTTCACACCTAGGGTTCTTGTTGCTTACAAAACAAGCAAGTTGATTGGTTGGTTGGATAGGGGCTAATCACGTTTAACATGTAGAAACGTGATTAGCACCCTTGTGTCAGTGTCGTACATATCGTACGATACGGGGCCGTATCGTACGATACATATCGTATCGTTTAGGAAATATGATACGATACACCCCCTGTATCGTAAATAGGGGTGTATCATGTTTTTATTGTACGATACATACGATACGGGCTGATTTCATAAAGGGGGGGCTGGAATCCTCCTTTTTTTATTTTTTCTCATAAAAACCCTGCCCTTCTTCATTTTTAACCTAGAGTTGGTGCCGCTGTGGAGAGAAATCATCGATTTCCATCATTAAATCTTCAATTTTCAAAGTGAAATCATCTATTAGACCATGAATTTGTGTGTGGGTAGCTGATTCCCGTCGAGAGGAAAGGGGTTTTTCTAAATCGTGAAGATGAAGATGAAGATAAAGAAGAAGATGGAGATGAGGATGAGAGTGAATATGATGAAAATTATGAATGAGAGTCGAGAGTTCTTTCATTTTATATATATTGGCATTGAACATTTTCATAATTTCATTATCATCTTGTGATGTAATACATAACATTTAAAACTTATTTTTTGATGTGATATCTCATGGACTTATGGACCTTATGACATATGAATCTATGTGTTTTTATGAAGAACATATTATTCTTGATTTTTACTGATTCTTTATTAATTTTTTGATTTTTTTTCCTTTTTTTATTTATTAAAAAAAACGATACGGTTACGATATTTTACGATACGGCGTATCTTAAAGCCAAAACGATACGGCTTACAATACGCTTTTTACAACATTGCCTTGTGTTGTTGTTGTTGTCGTGAAGTTGCTGAAAGTTGTTGCCGTTGAAGCATATCACGCCGCTGAAATGGTGAATCAGATCAGACCTTGCTGCAACATCATATCTAACTCAGGTGCAGCCATGGAAGATGTTCAGGCCAAAGAACGTCGGATCTGCTAGGGCAGTCTGATCTGTTTAGTCGTGTGGTGCCTGGTGGATTCCTATAGGCAAAGTCATCAGCAGAAACAATTTTGTTGAGTTGCTGCCTGAGTTTCTACCTCTGTTGCTGCCTGTTTTAGTGAATTTCTGATTTGATGATTGGAGCCATAAGTGTGTTCCAGATTCTTCTGTGTTGTCGTCCCTTGGTTGAAGTTGACTACTGCACCTTATACATATGTATTGTGAGTACAATTCTGGTTGGAATTTCACTATGGCTGATGGTAAAGTGTCTGAGGGTTCCAATGACTACAAGATGGCTGGAAATTCCTTCTCATATGCCAACACTACTATAATGTTGAATATTGGAGGAAGAAATGGGCGAGAGAGAGAGGGAGAGGGAGAAAGGAAACTCTATCTTCCTTATTCACGTGACCCTAATCTCATATTAAAAGAGACTAGGGTTGGCAATATAACAAATTAACAACTATAAATTCAGTCCACTAAATATAAGAAAATATTTAAAAAACTACTCTTCAACTTTCTAATATTGCAGAAACACTCTTTAACACTCCCCCTCAAGCTGAAGCATATATATCAACCATGCTCAGCTTGTTAAAACCTCTCAGGAAATCGCCTATAGGAAGAGCCTTGGTGAACATATCAGCTACCTGATCTTCAAAGGAGACATGAATAGTGCTAATAATTCTTTCTTGAACTAAATCTCCCGAACATAGTGGCAATCCACTTCAATATGTTTTGTCCTCTCATGAAAGACAGGATTATTAGCAATATAGGTAGTTGCCTTGTTGTCACAATACATTTTCATTGGAAGATTCACTGAAACACCCAACTCTAGAAGTAATGGTCTGACCCATGACATTGCAGCCGCAGTTTGAGTCATAGCCCTATATTCTGACTCAACACTAGATCGAGCCACCACATTCTGTTTCTTGCTCCTCCAAGAAATAAAATTACCTCCCACAAAGACACAAAAACTTGTAGTAGACTTTCTGTCATCTACAGATCCTACATAATCAGCATCACTATATGCTTCAATATCAACACCTTCTCCCTTTTTGAACCATAACCCCTTTCCTGGGGCTGATTTCAAGTATCTGACAACCATTAGAGCAGCATCCCAATGAACTTTCCTGGGTTTCTCCATGAATTGACTTAGGCTAGACCCCAAACATCTACATGAATGAGCTTATAAGCCCTTTGACTCAACCAATTCTGACTCGAAGGAAAAGAACTATGATGATGCTTTCCTAGATGACAAGCTTCGCATTGAAAGGTAGCCGAAGAAGGAATCTGTGGACACAACTGACAAAGTTTATTGAATGGGTGATCCAGCCTGAGGTACAACTAAAACCAACGCAAATCAGACTCAACAGACAAGGAAAATACTCCATCTGGAGCATCAAGAAAGCAAATGCCTCCCTCTTCATGGCTTCTACCAATCTTCTTCCTAGACGGACGAGGAAAATACTCCATCTGGAGTATCAAGAAAGTAAATGTCTCCCTTTTAATGGCTTCTACCAATCTTCTTCCCAATCAGCAAGTCCTGGAAAACACAAGAGCCTAGATCAAAAATCACACGACAATTTCGTTCCTTTGTAAGTTGGCTCACAGACAGAAGGTTCTTAGGAAAGTTTGTAGTGTGTAACACCCTCTGAATGTGCAGGTTAGGAGACAAATGAATATCTCAGTGTCTCTCAATCGGAGTCAACCTCCCATCGGCAAGGCTTACATGTCGAGAAAGATAATAAGAGTACAAACCGGTAAAGATTGAACTTATCTTAATTGACCTGCAAATGTGGTCGGCTGAGATTTCCAGATCAAAGACTGCAAAAGATTATTAGGTAATGTATATGATTTTAGAGCTAATATAAGGCACTACAAAATGAGGATATTAAAGCTTAATACGTAAACCAGCTATATAGCAAAGAAGGTAATACAGCTTTTATTGAGTTGATGACAGAATATTCAATTCTTTCGGTGTTTGACCTTGTGAACAGTTTATAGAATTGGGAAGAGAAAGAGTTGAAGAACCACTTAAACAGATGAAAAATAACGGCTGAGTCAAAACTACAACCATATTAACGGTCTCCGGCATAAACACAAATATCAGCGACATTTTGAAAATATCAATTTTTTATCACCAAAAGAAAGGAAATGATTTATAGGAAGAATATCACAATCTGTTCAAAATATCACCAATAAATTAAGATCATGATAATATAACAATTTAAAAAAAAAATCTCTACACATTTTTGCATATAATTTCCATCTTTCAGTTCCATTAGACTTTAAGGAACTACTTTGTTTGTCGATATTCTTTAAGAAAATCAGTAGAAAACTCATAATTTCAGAAAATGTTTCACTATTTCTACGCCTTGTTTTTCATGTGATTTTCCTGATCACAAGATGCCCCATTTTTCTATACCTTTTTTTTAATTCATGAGATTTTCCCAAACAACTAAGAAGAACTTCCAGGAAAAGCCTTCCCAAGAACAGCATCTGTGACAATGGTCTCAGGACAGCCTTGAGGAGAGAGAGCAAAAGAGAGAGAGAGAGGGGCTACAAAATTACTTTCTTCAAGCTCTTTCAAATGATTAAGAAGTACCAGCTGAAGAACAAAATGTACATAAAGAGGGTTGGTAACAGTCAAATAATATTTCATTTGTTAACACTTCAAAAATGCAATGACCACATATAAACAGATAAAATGATTGTCTATATAATAGAAATTATGGAACTGCACAGGATCAAATATCATATCCAGCAGTGCTACAACAAAATTGTTGATTGCCTTCGTTGCATTGGCATTCCTGGAGACCATAAGTAAAACAACCACACAAAGTTGAATCCATTTCTCCCAGGTGACTGCACACCTTTCCAGTGATGCAACCCAACATTCACTCGGAGACTGCAGCATTCTTTGTGTGGTCATTCATGACAAGTACATGGTGCTTATGGGTTTCACTAATAATGTGCAATGGTAATATTGTTCAGCATGTCATACGCCTGAAGGCACCTTAACGTCAGCCTTTAGCATGTACATGAGCTGTCAAATGTCTCAAGGATGTTCCACATGCTACACAATAAGCAGCAGCATAATAGAAATACATGATCTAAAGCTCAGTATTTGTTGTTCCCATTCAGAATGAACAATTGAAGAGACCTAAGTAGACTTGCCTCATATGTAATTGAGCACAATTTTGCAAAGAAATATCCACCTTGTTTCTCAAAAAAATTGACAGACTAGGTTTAAGGTTGACCAAACTATTCTTGAACCTAGGGAGTAACTAGATTCCACATTCTTATAGTGAAGGGAGACCTCAGCAATAAAAGCTACATCACATTGATATGGTTCTTGATGAAAAAGTAAAGCTTGTCAGTAGAAATAGCACAGAACACAAGAAAGAACAAGAGAAAAGATGTTGAGTGATGTACTGAGAGAAAACATAAAAGAGGTTGGGCTTCCTCCCAGTCTGCCTGTAAATCAAGAGAACCAGAAAATTTTGCCAGGTTATATTTACTTTTTTTCAAAAATGAGGCTCCAGTAGGCAATAACCTTTTCTCAGAAGAACAAACAAGTAATAGCTATTCAACCAGAACATTTAAGCCATCAACTGAAAGACTAAGAAGGAGTTTGTTCTAACGAATGATTCACAGAGGAGGAAGGGCTCTGAATGAGTCAATGAATTTATTTTTTATATGGATTAAGTAAATATGCAAATTATGTATGATTATGAGATCTTCAATCCACTTCGCTAATGGTTGTCTTAATTCATATTTTAAAGTCAAACTACTAGTTGTTTTAACATAGCGCACCTTGTGAACCATCAATTAAATGATGAAATGACTTACAATTAGCTTGCATATTTTGTTAGTTTCCATATTCATAAAACACACACACACACGTGTATATGTGTGTGTTTTATTAGCCAAAAACTAAATAAGTGCCATATTTTTGTTCTCATTATTTTTCAAACAAGTCCAAATGTACCACAAGTCCACAATGTATAGGGTCAGAGATTTTGAATCAGGCATCAGAGAAGTACCTTGAGTACTAGCTAGATGCCTTTTGGAATATAGATATGTTGAAAGTTTTACTAGCATCAAAGCTAAATTCTTTCTTATTACCACCCAAAAATCTGGACGTATGACTCAACCTTCATATATAATTGGTATATATATGCCATATGGTACAGTCAATGGTGACAGAAGATCTTCTGCATTATAGGGATAGGCGATACTATTTGCAACTTCTGCAAAGAGATTTTTTTCTTTGTATCTTAAATTATGATTGTTTTTTTATATTTCGAACATTTCATTGTTATTCAAATTTCTTTCTACAAAGAATTATAAAACATATTAAGATTTTCTAAGTTTTCATGACTTTTATTGACAAAAGATACTTTGAAAAACATTCCTAAGAAAAACGTAACGGAAATATTTGACAAGAATAGATGCATAATTATAACATCTGTAACATACGTGCATCCATGTAGAACTTG
This sequence comes from Nymphaea thermarum, assembly GCA_011799765.1. Lineage (NCBI taxonomy): Eukaryota > Viridiplantae > Streptophyta > Magnoliopsida > Nymphaeales > Nymphaeaceae > Nymphaea > Nymphaea thermarum. The sequence continues at coordinate 226,844 of JAANDH010000660.1, read as the reverse complement.
TAGATGTTGCATAAAAAGGCAGTTTTAAAGAAAGGGAGGGTTGAAGCATGCCAAACGTAAAGAAGACTAAAAGTTCAACTCAAATTCACAGCTTGAACTGCATGTTCATATTAGCCCAACTGGAATAAACTGAAAACTCATGGCAGCTGCTTACCAATCAAATCATAAATTCTATACATATTCAAAAGATGAAAGGTATCAACCATAGATTTACATGACTAAACCACAAAAGACTTTTCCCTCCTCCCACTGAAATTGTAGGAAAGAGAATTGACATGAACTAGCATAAGCTTCAATAAACGTATGGCGTCGTCTGAGGGAAGCACCCATATTTCAAATTCCAGCTACACTTCAACCATAACGAAAGGGGGAAAAGATGCTAGCAAATCTGCACAAAATGTTCCCTTTAGAATTTGCGCCATCATTCTTTCAACTTCATAAGGCACTGATGTATTATTGCATTTTTCCTTCAACGAGTTTATTAAGATAACAGGATGCTTTTGACAACATTTATAATCCCAGCCTCAAAGTAAATGCCAACACTGAAGCAAAAAGGATGAAGAATGAGCAAGGGCGACTTTCCGAAACATTTAAGGACACTTTCCAAGCACTGCATCATCTGAAATAGAGACAAAAAATGTCGCTGCTGCCAATCTGTACATAGCATGTAGCGAGCAGCTTAAGACCACCTCAACCAAGATCCATACTTCTAAGCAATGAGAAATCACTTACAAGGACACAAAAGGATGGCCACTTCACCCATGCTTCCCACCAAAACTTAAGCCTTCACTATGTCCTAATTATTCCATCTCTCATTAAGTATATCAGCTGCAAATGATGCTCACGATCATTTGTCTCCTTTCTTTACACTGCTCCATGATAACTTCTTTATTGCTTGATTACTAGGGAGAAGAAACACCATATTTGCATATCATCATATCTTTAGACATTTTCTTCCACCAGATAGCTTGTTAAGCTGCCTAACTACTAACTGCTTCACAGTAGGCAATTACCCATTTCGACTTATGCCATAACCAGGGCAGTCCAAACATCACCCAATCTCAAGGGTTACCAAGCATATGTGCCCTCATTTTAACTTTCAAAATGTCATTTAACATGAAGGTTTAAATCAAATGCTACTTCCAGCCACAAAGGGGTTTGTTCCAACAAACTGTTCAGCTAATTTGACTACCAAGCTACAGGACATAGCAGCATAATGGATTCTCCAATTATTGATGCAATTCTGTTGTGCAGATACAGAAAATGGCCTCATAGCCCCTGTTGACTCAGCTAACTCGACTCAGCTCGTCCCCTTACCGGGTCAACCTAGTAAGGGGACTCGGTTTAAACTTGAAACAGAAACTCAGTAAGGCTCGGTAGAACTCGCCTTGGACACGGTTGACTCGGCCGAGTTCTGTTGAGTGTTTGTATGCAGTGTAATAATAATACAGAAAAACTGAAATGTACAGAGGGGTTTCGAGTAATAAAAGCATGTTACAAAAAAGATGAAAACCTAAATCATCATTTGAGTTCTCTTCTTCTCGATGGCAAGAAAGGAGGGAGAAAGACATTAAACACTCATCTACTGTTTTCGGCCATATTTCTGGTGAGAAAGGCGATTCCAACGATGCACCCACGTCAACAAAAAATTCAGTTTCGCAGGTATGTTATTCTTGTGTTTTTTGTTTTATTTTCCAACCTTTATGTTTCCCAGTGATTTGGATCGATTAACTTAACCCTTTTAGTTTTTCCGATGACTTCCTCACTTTCTAGTATCCCTCTGTCCTCCCCATTCTTCTCCCTTCTGTTGGTTCACAGTCTTATGTTTTCCTCTCTACTCTCATGTAGCATCGTTCTACTTCTGCCCCTTTCTCTCTAACTCTGTCTCTCTCCCTCCCTCTCGGCTGCTCGGGCTCTCTCTTTGTTCATGGTTCTCATTCTTTTCAAGTTTCAACTGAATGCATACTCTATTTCTCTTTTAATTCATCTAATTCTCATCATTTTTTAGTTGATATGGTTCTACTATCTACCGATTGCCTCTCCATTTTTTAATTTTTATCATTAGGTTCAACTGAATGCATATTTTGTTTCTATGACTTCATTTGACGTTAATTTGACTTATTTGTGAATCATATAAGAAAAAATTAAGTCATTTTACATTTTTTTTACATTTAAAAACAAGTTATACATTGTTATTTCTTTTACAAAGTTAACATAACCCGGTCCGAGTCACCGAGTTGACCCACCGAGTCACGAGTCCAAGCCAACCAAGTCGAGTCCCGAGTCACCGAGTTGTCCCACCGAGTCACGAGTCCAAGCCAACCAAGTCGAATCCCAAGTCACTGGGTTTTAAAACCTTGCTCATAGCAACACAACTGGAAACTTCTGAGAGAAAACCATAACAAACCGACACTAACTCATGGTCTATCATGAAACCTCCACAAGATTTTCTCATTAAACTGCTATTTGAGTAATGAAACATTGGTGCTACAGAAAGAAGCAACAAGGGCATTAAGAGGCCAGATAAAAACCACCGGCTTTCCTCAACTGAGGCACTTCCAACCAATCGAAGGCCTCCTAGTAGACAATTGATGCAATATAGATTTTGGAAGACTGCCTCATTCTCAAATGTTTATGCTCGTCCCGCCAATCTTAACACCCAACTTCCCTTATAAGACTCAGCTGCAAACCGTTTTTGCTCCTAGGGCTTTACATGTCCTTGTTGACAAGTTAAAACATATCTCCAATTTCATAACTTGGTGTACTGACCCAGATGAATCTTCAGCATTTGTGCCCCCAATACCAAACTTGAGTACATGCTCCATGTGGATAAAAGACTACTCTGCAATCTGCACAATTGAATTAGTTCTGAAGCTTTCCCCAAAAAGAACTTAACTCAGTAGAGGTTCAGACATCAAAAAAATGAATAAACTTAGTGTATGAATGAAATTCAACAACTTATTATGTTTGCTAACCAAGAAGCTGAGACTTTTTGGAACGCCACAGAAGAGAATAAGAGGTATACTAGGGCAGGCTGGAAGCCTGGAACTAACAAGAATGTGTTTACCCAGGATTCATATGACAACATGCACAAACAGTAGGACCACAAAGATTGTCTGGAAACATAATGTTGGGCTGAAAGCATAATGTTGGGAGGTGATGGACATTGGAGAAACAATGCCAAAATGGAACAAGAAATGCCTTTGAAGAATAGTTGTAGTTGTAGACACCCTATACTTTGAACTGTTGGTTGCATCAACCGCCAAAACCTGAAAATAAGACCTGCCAAAAAATAGATCTCTAGATTACTCTGACTAAGATATCTCATAATTCTCCAAAATATGGTTGCTAGGGCACTAATAATAATGGATAACATGATCCTCCAAGAATTATTCGAAAAAAACTTTGTGTACCTGCTTTTCTTACCTTAGCAAGCAACAAACCCTTAAACTACAGGGAGGAGTCAAAGTTCTACAATTGATAAAACCAAGTTGCAAATTTATCTGTGACTTGAGGCCATCTGTAAGAAATCAAAGGCCAGGACAACACCACTGTAGTCTTCTACAACCAGAAACAATCTCCAGAAGAAGTTGACTCCAAAATCTCCAACTGAATCTTAGATTATTGAAGCTATCTGCATACTTAGATAAACTACTACTGGAATACATCTTACTTGAATGGGACATCAAATATGCAGATAGACAAGGCCTTACATCAGTTTTCATCATTTAGAAACCTGCATAATCAAGAAAACCAACTAGCCTAAGCACCAAAATGACATTATCTAAATACAAGGTTAGTAGGGTCGTGATTACCCTATTAAATTTTACAAACACCTTGGTGGACAAGAAAGAAAAAGAAATTTGTAAGTCTCAAAAATCCCCTTTGAAGCCGCCTTCTCATGTGAATCCAGTTTGAAGGCCACAGTGAAACAGTAACCTACAAGGACACAGCATCACAGGCAATAGATGGCTCCTGCTACTCAATCAGTACACTAGGAAATTATCTCTTACAAGCACATATCTGATCCCCACTTTTTACCATCTATGACAGCTGCAAGACCTTATATCTGACATCATAATCATAAAACTACAGAAATAATAGTAGATGTAGCCTGTAGTGGCTAGAAAGAATCAGTTGATTGTAAATTGGCAAATAGTAATCCCAGTACCTTTCTTTCTAAATCAGAAGTCATGATCTTAGCGATTAAGTGAAAGTACTAATCGTCTAATCCATTACCAGCAACTTGGCTGCAGTCTGATAATCAGTATGAAAAAACTGAGTTTATGATAAAGCTAGCGACCGATCAACCAAGAAGATTAGCCAATCAAACACAAATTCTAAGGTTTGTAGAGTAATTCCTTCTTAATGAGAAGATAAATAAAGACGACAAGCAGAAGCATTGCAACAGCCATAGGTATCCAACCGTCACATAGGTTCATAATTGGAGGAAAAGAAAGGAGAAACCAAAAGGAAAAGTATATGAAAGATATAAACTGAACAATTAATTTACAACAGCAAGGGCAGCAGCAACAAGAACAACAATAATGTCAACACTATCACTATTGTTATTGTTGTTGATACCAATAAATAAACTACCAGAATTTACAAACTGCATCGTCAGAAACTATTATGGAAATTCACAAATACTGCCAAAGAAACAATTTAATTCTCCATGAGCCTCAACATCCGAACCAAGAACAAGTAGATGACAGGAATAGTCATACAGCACGTCCGCAGCAAATCCACAAGGCCATGATTAAAAGGCAATCTCATATGAGGTCTAGTAGGTACCTACACCGTTTTTTTCCTTCAAACGTTTAAAAGGGAAAAGAAAATTCAAAAGGAACTTTTGCTTTATCTGAATACTAGGTGTCTTCATCATTGTTTGTCTCCCAAAAATTTGTGTTTAAATAAAATCACCAGAAAGTCCAACCTTTTTTTGCATTACAAAATTTAATAAAAGAAGCCTTTAGTTCTTTTATGTCTACAAAAGACGGAGGGTAAAAGTCGCCTGATCGGAAGCGCACTTCTTACCAAGTTACTCTACAACGGCCTAAGATGAGATTAAGACAATGAGCTTTGCAGGCAACAGGTCCATCTAAAATCTAAAGGTCAACAGAGAGGACGACAGGACGGAAAGGCAAGCAGCAAAAGAGTAGCAAACTAATGCAAAAAAATTAGCAAAATTTCGTTGTTTAACACCGATTCGCTCATTGTCCAATGGAAAATAGCCCCAATTCATCATCGGCAACAAGACTCATTGATCGCGCAAAGGAACTCTAACAAATAGAGGAAACGGCCGTTCGAAACGTGCATCGAAAGATAAGAGGTAGAAAAAAGATCAACGCAGCCCAGTCGCATAATAGAATGTAAGTATGAAACCAAATTCAACATGACCAAATGGATGCGAAACGAAAGTGGAATTTAGAACGTCGAACAACGAGATCAAAAAGAATGTTTGATCACAAGGAAGAGAAATCATACCCCCGGCTCTCAGATTCGAGGCGGCGAAACACCGGGTAGACTCACAAATTAGGAGGAAGAGAGGGAGAGCAGCAGCAACAGCAGCAGGGCCTTCCCATTCTTAACACGCCGTCCAGTATTTAGATGGGGGACCGCCGGAGAAAAGGTTAGTCAGGCAGAAACGTGGACCAATGGGAAGCGCCACCAAGAAACGTGTCGAATAATACAAAAGAACTTCGCGTGCGGGAAAGAAAGAGGGAAGGGGTTCTCAGTCAACACGTGGAGGACAAGGGCTCCCCGCTTTCTGGATTATTGGGGTCTGACCGGTCCGCTCGACGACCAGACCAGTCCCCAGTCTCCGCCTACCTGCGGCGAGCAACTCGAGAGGAAGGAAATGCATGCTGTGTCAATGAGCATCTTCCAATTGAAACAGGCAGCCAGGATAACTAAGCCGTTTATGTATGTGATCGTCCACACCAAGTGTCCAAGTTCATCCGCTACGGATAAGGGGAGTGCGGTGCCAATAATGTCACTCGAACTGGCAACGTGCTGCTCATGTGCATTGACCCAAGTTGGTGCACCACCACTCTGGATTAGATCATTAGAAGGAGTGTTTTGATTGTTATGTCCTACCACCTAACAAGAGATTAGGAACTCCCACCCCTCATCTCTTTATAGTGTAGACCTGCTTAAGACATTCTCGTGGTGCTTTAGCTTGCATAACATTGTCTCACTTTTACAATATAGAAAATTGGTGCTTCATTGATTTAAAAGGCCACCAACCCCTGTCCTGTCTGTTGCACCGACCCCTTAAGAGATGACAACACTTTGTGAAGGGGGGGCATTTATCCCTGCAGGCTGATTTTTTTACCCTTCATCCAAGTTATAGTACTTCATTATATTCGCTTCCAATCTAACCACATGTTTTATATTGAGAAGTGTTACAACTTTCATTACAGAACTTAATGATTTTCTTTAGATTACTTGGGTTTCGTGTCAATATTTATGGTTTAAACATGTGACGCAATTGTCCTATATCCTGGAGACGCCTACAAAAATTGTTCAAATGAAGATCCAAACGTTGATTTGTGCAAGTGAGAACGCACTCTTAACGTTGCAATTCTTGCACTTCTGTCTTTAACCCTTTTTTTAAAGTCTTGCAAGGCCCTTTGTTCACGCACCAAGAGGCATAACGTAGCTATTCGAGCCAGTAAGCACATAAAAATTACATCATCCATTTAATTTGCGTGGGTGCTACTGTGCTACTGTGCTACTGCCTAAACTGTAAACGGTGACACTATAGCCACCTAGGTCCCAAAGTAAACCCTAAACAAAATGGACAAGGTAAAGGGAGAAGCTTAAGCTTCTTGGGTATCACCAATGAGCCCATGTTTCCAGGATGATACACACACACGCACAGAGCTAGAGAAGGAAAGAGAGGGAGAGACAAAGACATTGAGATCGGTGCTCACAAGGAAGCCTGCGATTGTAAAGTAAAATTGCAAGGATATGGCTCAGCAGGACTAGTAAGTGAGATCAAACAGCTTGCGTTAATTTGGCACCCCTAGTGATTTGTATCAATCATCACAGTTTTCTAGTTACAAAAGCGTCTTTAATCAGTTTTAATGTCATTTGTCATTGCACGCTCCTGCTAACCACCTAACTTTCTTCATGAGTAGTCCTAGTAAAAGTAAAAGAACATATTATCTAAACGAGACCCCCTACTTCAAGCTCAAATTAGCGCAGAAGCAAAGTTATGGCCATTTTTCAAGCTCAAATCATGTGTCAAATGTTAGTCAAATCATAAGTTTAAATCATGAACCAAACGTTAAAAAAGTCTGATTTGATAAGGTCGTTTGGCAGCAAGATTCTTTGTGAGTGTTGATAAAGACGTTTGGCAGGAAGATACTTTGTGAGTGTCCTATGAATCTAACTTACACTTTGAGGCAGGTTCATGAAACAATAAAAATAAAATTATTGTTCCATAAACTTGCCCCACTATTTGTGATAGATTTATCAGACAGCCACAAAATGCCCGTGCTACCTGCTACCAAACTGACCCCTATGGGACTCAACTAGGACGTGAGTGATTTCAGCTCAGTTTTCAAAACTATCAGGCAGTTTGCAAGCCAAGAATAAACCATGTTCACGACAAACACCATCCACCTTCGGCAATGACAAACACGAGTGATGTTCGAGCTACTCATATGACTCGACAAACCGAGCTTAAACATGTATTATTTGGTTTGCTGCCAAATTAAAATAAACTTTACGATTGAGAAGCCCCGTACCCCGCAGCGACTCCAGTTTTTTTTCCATGCACACACACTTATGGAGGAATGGTGGATGAGATTTCAGTGATTCATTCAAAGATTTTTCCACCGACGCGAGCAAATGGTGAAACCCCCAGGTTGACAAATAACTCTAACAGCGTCAATTATTGCTCGTTTGCTCAAACATGCCAACAAGCAGTCAAGAGCAAATCGAGAACTCACCAACTCAGAGGTGTAACACATCAGACAGTCTCTCAACAAACACGCCTTAAGCAAACAAACCGCATTGGCAAAAGCTTACAGATACAGCAAAATGTGAAACCAAACCAACATGAATAGAATAATCAGAGTAGAACATAACACAATATAGACAAGTAGGAATGACCCCTTGAGCATCGAGCATATATCACTTCCTCAGCACACTGCACCCAAGAGGCAATCTTAGTACAACTTATTATCAAACAAAGAAACTGTCCCCCTCAATCCAAAGGCAAGAAAAAAGTTTATGCAGAATACACGCCACATAATGCATAGGATACGATTCTAGCACAAAATGTCAAGATATAGAAGGTACAAGACAAACGCTCATTCTTGTCATGAGGATATAGCTAAGAAGTTTTAGAATCAAGAATCATATAGCCAAACATATAAAATAACAAGGAAAGAGTAATCATCACCGTTGTCAGAATTAAATGTTCAAGTTGAATCAATAGCACATCAATTTGATCCACCGATACATTGAAGGATGAGATACACTTTTCATTTTTTATCATCTCCAAATATCTTGAATGTCCCCAATTTTTAGTTTTTTTTTTTATATTTTCATATTTTTTGTTTTTTCTGTATACAATGATATCTTTTGCCAATTCAAAACCAGTTCAGCTGAATCACTGAAACAGCATACAGGCCAATTCAATTACATATCAGATTTTAGTAACATCGGTCATCATTCATTGCCCATTTTTGGTGTTGTTTGTCATCATTCAGTCACAGACTCACAATCAATATCATTATCAGGAGCAGCAGATAAAGCAAATTAAGTAGAGAGAGAGAGAGAAAAATCTGGAGATACGAAAGCTTAGAAACACGAGAAAGGATTACTGAAAGTAGTAGGGAAGCAAAATTTGTCATGAACAATTTTGAGAATCTGGAGTTTTGTTGAAAAATCAATAGTTTAGATCTTTAAAAACCAAAAGGAGCAACGAAGGTCATTCCTTTCTTAGATAAAGCTACCATTTGTATCAAAAAAATTAACTGCATAGTGTCATGGCAAGTTCTTGTTTCCCGTTAGTCTGCTGTCATCTCAAAAGTAAGCCTGGGCGTCGGGCCGGCCCGGTATGGGCCGGGAAAATCCCAGCCTGGGCTGGACCCGGGCCCGATAGGTCGGCCCGGCCCAATTCCACCCCTCTCCCTCCCTTCACTTCTCCCTCTCCGCTCTCTCTCCCTCCTCCGCTCTCCCTCCTCCTCTGAGCCCTCTCCCTCTCCGCTCTCCCTCCTCCGCTCTCCCTCCTCCTCTGAGTCCTCTCCCTCTCCCTTCCTGTCTCCGTGTCCGCCCTCCCTCCTCCTCTCCCCCTCCTTCCTTTCCCCCTCTCCCTCTCCCTCTTCCTTTCCCCCTCTCCCTCATTCTTGATGCTGCATGATGGTGGCTCACCTCGTCTTCGCTCAACAGGCTCCGGTGTGGGTTTGCTGTTGATGGCCAGGGCACGCACAAGGCGGCGTCTGTGGTGGTGGTGGATGAGCCAGAATGGTCCAGCCGGTGTGGGTTTGTTGTGTTGCCGTGTGGGCCGTTGGCGAGAACCCTAGGGGGGAATGGGGGTCGGGAGGCAGGGGAAAGGGGCCAGGGGAAGGGAGTCGGGGAGGAAAGGGGCCAGGGGATGGGGAAGGGAGTCGGGGAGGAAAGGGGCCAGGGGATGGGGCCAGGGAGTCGGGGAGGAAAGGGGCCAGGGGATGGGGAAGGGAGTCGGGAGGAAAGAGGCCAGGGGAGTCGGGAGGAAAGGGGCCAGGGGAGGGGGAAGGGAGTCGGGGGGAAAGGGGCCTGGGGAGGGGGAAGGGAGTAGGGAGGCCGGGCCGGGCCGGGCCGAGACCCGAGATATCGGGCTGGGCCCGGGCCGGATCGAGCCGGCCCGGCCCGATACCCACCCCTACTCAAAAGTTTCTCAAATAACTTTGTCATCTTCTTATCAAACTATAACATGAATTCCCAGAATTTTCAAGGTAAATAAGAACCTGAACTAGACGTGGAATATAACTGTAAGATATATCAGATCATGTACGGATCTGGATTATGTGTTGCTTTAACACAAAGTGCAAATTAATTATTGAATCCCATCTTGCTATTTGCATATGTAACAGAGGTATTCCTGCCCAAGTTACAATTATGCTTAGTAATACAATGAACCAGGGTTGAGGGTGTTGATCGTTGCTGCTGCCCCTCCGTTGAGAGCACTTGTTTCTCTTTTTTACCCTTTTCTTCTTGCAGATTAACATTGTGATGATGAAACCATAACTTGATATGACCAATTCTAACAGTAAGTGCACATAGTGCAGTATTTTTTGCCTTCAGAGTCATTTGACATCAAAACTTTCTTTTCCTTGAATGTCATCTAAAACATATGATTTGTGAAAAAGAGAATAGAATCTGAGCAAGAATAGAGCACTAAACAGCAATAGTTAAGCCTCATCATTCTTTTGATTCAGCTAGAAGAAATCTACATAAATGATAAAACTACCCCTGAAAGTCCAAAATCCGGTAATATGTCTAAGCAATCAACAAATGTGTTTTGGATTATCTTTCAAAATTATTCTAATGAACAATAAGAAACATAAAGACTTACTTGTACAAGTATGCAGCAATCCCCAGAATAATGCACAAAAGGATAATATCAATACAAAAGTTCCGACTGGATCTCAGCTGCAACCATTGAAATGATTGAATATGCATCCCAAATAATCAATAGCTTGTCAGTAACTTTAAACATAATCTGATCCCCACTTTTTACCTGGTTGACAGTCTCCTTCAGTCTAACATTCGTATTCTTAAGGTCTGACGTTGCTTTATCAACCTATTCCAGGCAAAACTTTAAATTAATTTCATCAGGAAACTTTGAAAGAACAAGATCATTGTCTCACTAGCCACAAGAGATGGGTTCAAATTTCAAAATCAAACTGTTCAGATTATCACACCCATGAACCAAAAGTAAGGAATGTGTTTCACATGTTTGAAATATGACAGCCATTCCAAGTCACATGGGTGCAGGTATGGGTAGTGAGACGTGGGTATGAGCACAGCAACTTAAAAAAATGTTGTACGGGGGTACAGCAGGATGTCCACATGCGATTTAGCTGCCACTGAATGTCCACATCCTCCATTACCAAATGGGCATTGGTGGTTCAGAATATTACTCGCCTTGTTTCAAGCTTCCTATCAATGATGGAGCTAGTCATTGCTAGAAAAGCTACATAAAAGCTGGTCTACACTGCAGCATTACCTTGTCTCCAGAAAGTGGAGACTACAATAAATCATTTCTGCCAACTCCTTTTTTTGGCACTATATTGTTTTCCTTTCCCCTTCTCTCAGATTGGTATGTTTTTACTAGTACACGATGGGTCCTTTTTCCTAGTAGCCATACTTGACATGACGGTCCTGGTCAACCCATGCTTTTCAATGTTCATTTCTCCCAACTCCCTTTTTTGGCACTATATTGTTTTCCTTCTTTTTTGGCACCATATTGTTTTCCTTTCTCCTTTTCTCAGATTGGTATGTTTTTACTAGTGATGGGTTCCTTTTCCTAGTACCCATACTTGACATGAGGGTCCCGGTCAACCCATGCTTTTCAATGTTCACTTTTCTATAAATGACATGCAAGAGTTTGTTAACTTACAACAATGATACATGTCAGAAATTGAACTCTCCAAATATGAGAAAGTTATACCACAGGATTTTAGACATAGAAGATAGAACACAAACATGAATTTCATTTTCATGTTTGATTTTTTCATTTTCATTCAAAATGTTCTTAAGTGCAGAATGCCTGACCTAAGTTAGTGAAATTTCTCCTTTTGGTAGAATAAACAATCGTACCTTTGTATCAATCTCATCAATTAGTGGCACCTGCCTGTCCAGCTCCTGTACAGCCATTTAATCAGCTCAGGGTCCAGTAGTTAGCCAAAACGCAGCACAGTTATTAAAAACAGGGAAAGAGCTAACCTCATTCATGTCATGTGCCATGTTTTTTAGTGTATCCAATCCTTCAGAAATAACATCCAAACCTTGATCCTGTATCAGAAAACATGTTCAATAAAAATGTATAGCTGCATTTTTCTTACCCTCTATTGTTGAATTAAATACTTCAGCAAACCATGCAGTTTAGGACATGTTATAAGTATGTCACAGGGGTGCGGGGTGCGGTGCAGGATGCGGCAAGTTCCAAAAAAAATTGGGTGCTGGTGCGGCGAGAGCATATATATATATATATATATATGTTATTTGTTATATAAGTACTTTTATTTGTCTATATTTTTAAACTTTTTTTTATCAAGGTTACCTTAACCTCATACAAAATTCAAAGTTTTATTAAATAAAATAAGGGGGGAGAGAGAGAAGAGGGACATATAGGAAAAGGGAAAAAAAAATGAAAACTTCTCATATTTTGTTGTGTGCCGAGTTGGGTGCCGTGTCGGGCCGCACCCGCACTGGTGCAGGTGGCGCACCCGTGTGACTTAGGCTATAACAATAAAAAAGCAATTATAGTTTCCCATCCTGACATATATACAGCAATTACACGTGTCCCAAACAACAATGAGATATTTCAGACAAGCCAATGAAGTTTCCACACAAAATGGAACTTTCAAGATGGTAGCAAGAAAGAACATGTTGACAATTGACATTGTGGACTAGAGGATACAATTCTTCAGTTGCTTTCTGGTAAAATTTTTAAACCTTGTTTTGTCAGGGCCCATTTGAATATTTGGAACCTTACTGTGGAGGTGGAATAAAAGTTCAAAATTTGGTAGAAAGTTCCATCATGAAACCAACACATAACTAAACATTGGGACTTTCCCTGCAGATGTGGAAATTTATTCCCAGCAATAAAGTTCCAGAAAAATAGGTGGAACTTTATTCCTGGACATTGTTTTTTTACAACAGTTGATTGAAGTGTCTGCATCCTTTTGCTGTTGTTGAACTATTGTTAGAAACATATGGTATTTAAGCTCCACGCACAAACAAACATGGCACTAAAATACTCTGAACAAAACTTCTAGGAAATCAAACAAATGGAGGTAGATGTGTTAGAATGTATGTATCCCATCTATACATAATTACATATACATATATATATGTATATGCATTACATGTATTAGTTATCTAATATATGTCTAGTTATCTAATATATGTCTTATATATATATATATATATATATATATAGGGTTGGGTACTTAGGACATTTATGTAATTTTTCACCTTCTTTTTTGTCTTTTCCTTTTTCCATTTAACTTTGTATCTTTGCCCTTTTACCCCTAGCTTTTCTGTTTTTATCCAAAGGGGACACTAATCCCAACGGCTAGATTTCTAGCCGTTGGAACTAGTCTCCAATGGCTAGTCTACTCCTCTCTCTCTTGTTCTCTCCCTTATATATAGTGTACATCCCTTTTGTGTTTTCTCATGGCTTTTTAAGCCACATCTTGCATTTTGTTGAGATCAATATATGTTTCATTCTCCTCTTGTTTGAGGTCTCTTGTGTATTGCCTTGTTAAGTTGGTGGGAGATTCAAGAGTGATATTCTTGAAGTATTTGCCTTGTTTGGGCCAGATTTACAAGATGGGGGAACAAAAAATCCACCAAAAAGGTACCTGGTAGTTCAACTGTCAAAGTATTCAAACTTGAAGGCAAACTCTTTCTGATTTCAGGATAGACAGAAAAATGCCAAACTTGATGAAATTCACTTTAGCTAATGGCCAAAATTGATGAAATTCACTTTAGCTAGTTTTCTGCTCATTCAGAAAGAACTGAGTTCATTGAGCATCAACCACATACCACTCACCCATGAATAGAATAGGAGAAGCACAACCTGCAATTCCCAATTATCGCTTTCTATTATATTTCATCCCAATGAAAAAGGGCCTTTTCAACAAAATGTACTAAGCTAAGTCACACAGACGTGGCAAATTGGCCGCAATACCAGCATCGATACAACACTGGTCCTAGAACGCATGTGGGTGCGCTTTTCGTGCGCACCCACCGATTTTGCATTTAAAAAAAAAAAAACTTACCTATGGTCCTCCTGCATTTTTTTCTCTGCATGTAGCCAAAACCCAAAATGCAGGTGGCATTTCTGTCTTTCTCTTTTTACAAAAGACCTTGGTGTTGTCATTTTCTTATGAAAAAGGACACAGGCTGTGTGACACAGGTACGTCAGTTTTGCCCAGGTACCCGTGTCGGATACATGGGTACAACGACATGGGTACGAATATGGCTGGGGTAAGGCTGTATTTTAAAACTTTTAAAATTATATTTTCAAACTTAATTTTTTATTTTTCCCTTCTTTTATATTTCCCTTCCAATAAGATTCTACATTTTCCTCTCATTTTTCTTTAATTTTGAGATTTTTTGTAGATTATATCATTATAAGACTATTAATGTTTTTTTTTCCATTTGATCAGTTTTGAGAATTTAAAACTTTGTCGTACCCGTGTACCCATAATTTTCAAAATCACCGTACCCAAACCTGTATCGCCATACCCATACCGTACCCGCACCCATGTGACATAGGACAGAGGTCAGTTCAAAGATCTACAAAGCTTCCAAACTACTTCATAGGTTTGCAAAGTTGTACCATTAGTTCCATAGGCTATGTCACATGGACGGTACCTGCATTGTACTGACACAATATCAGTACGGGTACTGGTACGTACTTAGATACGGATCAACCAAACAGTACCGGATACAGTCAACGCACTTAGGACCGTATCCATCAAATTTAGGATCCAATCAAAGTTGACCAAGTCCAAATCTATCCTAGAATTAGGGTTTTTCATTTTTTTAATGTCTAAATAAGACGCAAAGTCCTCGACAAAGTATACCCACAGTGTCACTTGTTCGATGCTTCCAATGAGAGGCAACATCTCCAGCACATGTTCGATGTTTCTAACAAGAGGCAATACATCCGACGAAGGGCGACACTGTTGTTGTGTAAGGCCGGCATTTTCTGTTGTTGGGTCAACTGATTTAAGCGTTTTTTCTTTCAGCTTCATATTTAGGCTTATTCCTTTTCCGACATTGCCTCCTACTGTTGGAGAGTTTCTCCCGTTGTCAGGCAGCAAGTCTACGGTTATACAAAAATTTTACATGTACACATACACATATAACGCTCCTAAACAGTTAAATAGATAATGAGACAAATGATTTATATACATATATATACACACACATATATACATTATCGTCGGACCCGCGCCTAAATTTTTTTGAAAATTGTCGCATCCACACCCACACCCTTCACACATGTCACATGGGATGCAAAATCTACAAGAAAGCATAACACTTGGTTTGATCCCATTAGACTAGAGTCTAGACAATTTTGATGTATTAGATTCTTGGGTTGAAGAAGACCATTTGTGATACTTGATGAGGATGATCTTGATTTTCTAAATATCAAAGAACTTGTTGAAGAATGAGAGCCATGCAATTTTAGCGAGGACATTACATTTGAAGGAATTGAAACAATTAACAAAGAAAATGAGAATGAAGGATGAAAATGAAAATGAAGATGATGATAATGATGATTATCATAATAAGGATAATATATATTATGAAATGTAATGTAATATAAGATTCAAAAACACTTTAAACTTGTGATGAATGCCTATTATGTTATTCTAAATCTTTGATTTCTCATTTTTGAATGTGTTGTTGATATATTATAGCTTATGAATGATGAATCATGAAGATGCATTTTTATATGGAATACATTTTTCTTGATTTTTTTTCTTAAATTTCTCTGTTATTGATTTTTTCCAATTTTTTTCTATTTTTAAAAATTTTTAATTAAAAAATTACTTTTATGATACGCCTCGCAACATTCATGATACGTTACAATACAGCGTATAGGTCAGTCTAACCGATATGCATTACAATACATCAGTGACAACATTGTATTTAAGGCATCCAACGAGAAAAATGAAAGGAAAAGTAGTGATCATGTATGGATTTTAACTAGGTCACTTTAGCATATTATATTTTGGAAAAGAAATTTGTAGAACAACCAATGTAACATACCTATTTAAGGCATCAAACAATAAAAAGGAAAGGAAAAGCAGTGATAATGTATGGATTCCAACTAGGTCACTTTAGCATATCATATTTTGGAAAAGGAATTTGAAGAAAAATGAATAAGTAAACAAATTACCTGCTTCATCCTCCGCATTTCATACTCTTGCTTGAACTTGCTTGATTCCTCAGTCTGGTGAAAAAATTCATCATCAAACCTTCCATCTGCATAGATAACAGCAGTCACAACATACATTTTCCAGCAAGAGAGAAATTCCTGAAACGAACTACAAGGCAAGCCCTCAAGGTTTGCTTTCATTTGATGAAAATTGCAACCTGAATCAAATTTGATCTCCGTGCGTGAACCTGATGCTGCCCAACCTCCACCTTTTTTTCCAGCATTTCCTGTCCCATCTGGTATTGATTCTATCCTATCAGATAGTGCAGCCACTAGATCACTTCGAGTAGCTAATTCTTCCATTGACAGGCCCTTAACCTACCCATCCAATCAATTACTAGAAATTAGATGAAGACCCTCCAAGAAGAGCAAAAATATATAAATAAAAAAAAGGAGTAAAAGGAATGGACAAATGGCAAACTAGTACCCCAGATATAAGCTACCAATCATAGGGTTATTCTGGTATCTTCATTGAACAAACTTCCCCGTATAACATTACCATGTACCTGACATTGTTCAGTGAATTCTACAGGACGCATGAGAGATTAACCTCAATTCGACATTGTTATGTTATTCACCTCCATGTTAAATAAGTCGATCATTGGATCCGTGAAATGAAATTCATGCAAATACTGAAGCATTTGAAGCAAAATGAAAAGACATAAGATCCATAGAAGAGAAACACATGGTTCTCATAAACTAAACCCGGTGATGACATAAACTGAACTCCTGCCATGAACAAACATACCATCGGACTGACAACTTGGGGAAGGGAAAGAATCTGCGTGGTATAAATAGGAATAATATGACACCGAGTCCTGACGAGAAGAAGAACATTTTTGAACCAGATCGCAGAAATACCTCATCTCAAATTACCGAAAAGATCTAATAAATAAATGTCCTCCAGTAAAACGTCACAAAATACGATAATAGAAAATCAGAAAAAACTGAACCAGCTTAGAGGTTCCGAATCAATTTAGGGCGGAAAGAAATAAAGAAAGGGACCTTCTTCTGTGCGAGCCTCTGCAACTTGGGGATCTCCTCTAACAGCCTCGCCTTTGTGCGCCGAATCTCGGCATTCATTGCCACGGAGGCCGCCCGATTCTTCTCCTTCGACGCATCTTCCACTTTCTAAAACCATTTAAAGCAGAGATGGCAGTGGAACACAAGTCATATCAGAATGAGAGGAAGAAAATTGAAGGAAGCGACGCAAACCCAAAAGGGAAGAAGCGGGGAAGACCTGGAGGGCAGCTTCGATGTCGGTCTCCACGTCGGCATAAAGACGGGCGAAGGCGTCGTCGCCGGAGACATTGAGATCGCGCTGCTTCTCGACGTCGTACTTATCATATTTTTTGCAGATGGCGTCCACACGGGTTAGGATGTCGATCACGCTCATCTTGCTTCCTCCCTTCCTCTCCTCCTCCTCCTACGCAGCCACTGCTGCTGCTGCACCACCAAACTCTTCCTAAAGGGAGGAAAGCAGAGACGACGATCGGTTTCCGCGCGCCCTCTGGTGTCCCCCTTTCCCCCCTCTCTCTGTCTTCCGCTCCCTTCCCCCGGCTCTAGAGCTCCCGACGAAACCCGTGCACACCCCAAGATCTCAAACGACCCGATTGCCCCAAAGCATTAGTTCGGGTATGAACGAGATTTCGAAAAACCGAAAAACGAGACCCGAATAAGCTGATGTGGAAATTGCGTTTTATTTATGACGACTGGACCGCTGTTCAACGACTTGGTTCGAACTCCCTCAATTTGACTCGAAAACGAGTTGAATTCGAATTAAGAAATGAACTCGACAACCTAAACGAGCCGAGCACCAGTTAAGTGGGTTCGACACGATTAAATTTGGTTAAGTTCGAGAAATAAAATATAAAAAAATGTTTTTTGCTTTGGTTAAGTGTAAGTACGTGGAAGGTTCCATGTTCAACTCTGTATGCTGCCTTTTCCCTTAAAATTTTTTTTTTTAATGAAATGTTTGGCTCCACTCATGTCAATCTTTGGCTCGAGCTTAATCGAGCCAACTTCGAGTTTTAAGAATTCAAACTGTGTCAAGCTCGAGCTAATGAAATCGAACTCGAATCGAGCTCGAGCCAAGTTCGAGTTTCTTTCAAAACAACCAAGCTGACTCAACTCAGCTCGAACTCGCTCATGAACAACACTACGGACTGCTTCCTAAATAAGTCGAGCTGAAGCCAATCTTATAAGCATTGACCCGATCCTGACCCATTAATGTTAGGTATACTGATTTTGGGACCAGTCTAGCACGGCCTGGTTGAGTGTTGGGTGGGCCAACGACAGGTGGCATAGTCAAGATTATTTGGTATTGGGGCACTAGTGCAGGTCTAGTGTGGGCACTTAGGCACTACATGTAATTTATGCAAGTTTTAACTTTGAATTCTTTAAATGAACTTTTTGATAGGCTGATGTGAGCAGTGGCACACACCAGCGAAAGATTCTAATTTCCACATACAACTTGGACAAATTTATTTTTGATTTTTACAATAATCTTGGAGGAGATTTTCAGCAAAGCCTATTTAGGAATCTCACCATAGGTTAATTCAATCAGATCGAGAAAATACATTCAGAACTCCATAAATACACATAGGGGCAAAACAATTATATCATTTTTGGGTCATATTTTTCTACATAAACATAGAGCATACGTCACATACACCTTGGTTTATGATTTTCTTTGATTATGCAACCATAGTTCAAGCCAATCCCCATATTTGAACCCATTTCAAACAGAAATCATGCACACGAGTACTTTAGTCATTTGTCACCGTGCACATATTTTTCATAAAATCTAACTTAAAGAAACACATGAACTTAAACTACCTTTTCGAAGCCTAGGCTCAGCCTACCCCAATTTGTCATTAAAACTAGATTTTTCAAAGACAACACCTACGTGGAGCCCAGTGAACTTGCAACAAACCTAGGTCTGAACCCAATTTTCAAAACTGAACCTAGCCCAGGTGTAGTCCATGTCATGCATCTTGAACCCATCTAGTCCAGCTCGATTCATGTTCAAGTCCATGCTATTTTTTGATCTCCATTTCACATTTCTGATCCAGATTGGATATCCATGTCTTATTTCTATATTTGGATCTTATATCCAAATCTAAGATCTGATATATATTTTATCAATTCATAATCCAAATCCAATACCATACTTTGATTCATCTTCTAGAATTTTTTTGGATCTAGATCTGACTCGGATTTAGTGTCCACATGTGAGCTTAACATACATTATATCTCAAAAATGCATCATGATTTTTTTCACTCCACGCTAATGTCAGTTCACATTTAAGCACTTAAAACATGCAGAATTCTTTGATGAGCACTCGATGCAAACATGCAGAATTCTTTGATGAGCACTCGATGCAAACATGCAGAATTCTTTGATGAGCACTCGATACAGACAAATCTGAAATTAGTATCAACATGTGGTAGAAACAAACATTTTTTCGATTTATATCAAGTTTTAGAATAAGATTTAAAGGTGTGTTTTGCCCTTTTCATATTCTTGTGTCCTTCGTCTTCCATGGACAATGTTAATCCAAATACTTTATCAAGAATCGATCAATACTTCTTCGGACATGTATGGTCTTTTGTGGAATCAAATTCAGAATCCGGATGAGATTGCAACAAACAAATTCAATTGAAATCATGCTTTTAACATATGGTTTTGAGTTGAGATAGAAGAGAGAGAGTGGAACAGTTTAGTCATGCATAAATGGAGGGAAAGGGGTTTGCCCCTGCCATCTCTTATAAATAGGGCCCTTCACCTCTTCTTTGAGACACACTTGAACTTTCCTAGAGAAGCCCACAATAGTTGGTAAAATTTCAACTGAGTATGCATAAGTTATTAGCCCAAAACAAGTTGACTTTTTAAGAATTGGTATAAGTCTTGGTTTGGGCTGTATTAGCACTAACCTTGACCCAAGCAGACTCAGTGTAGGGGTCATGAGAGTAGACTCAGCTGGGGTGCCAGCTTTGGGTAATTTCTTTTCCATATTCTTTTTTTAGTTACAATTTAGTGCTTTTCTTTATTCATGTTTAGTTTAATTTTCTTTTTGCTTCTAACATGCATAGTTTAGTTTATTTATTTTTTAGTTTAACGTGTTTATTTTGTAAGATTAGATTTATTTTGAATGTTTTTATGTTATGCATAGGGGTCAAGTATGCTCCTCTCTTCCTTGTCTTTTTCTTTCAATTTCATGTTTTTTTATTTAACTCATAATTTAATCATGCATATATAATATAATTTTCTTTTATACTTTCTTTAGTCATGCATTGCACATATGTTTAAATAGGCATTGGATCAGCTTGAACCCACATGCAGCTCTTGTTTGAAACCAGATTGGGTCACCCTAGTAGCATATCCTGTGTGCACGTGAAAACCTAAATCTCGCTTGGTCATTACACAAGAATAATTTGAAAACATAGTTTCCTCTAAACCTTATTAAATCCAATCTCTTTAAAAAATAATTTTAAAAACCCTAGGCCATGTAGGCATGGAGTCCAATCCTAGTTCAACTCTCCAAGACCTAGCTCAGGCTGGTCTTAGAGCCTACTACTTATAAACCTAGTGCCATAGCCTAGTTCTAATCAAACTTCTTTAAACACTCATTCATATAAAATGAATGCAGTACATGTCATATGTCATATGGTTTGACTAAGACGAAATACACTTGCTATAGTTAAATCCAAGTAGATTCAAACCCAATTTAGGCAAAACTGAACCCAATCCCGACTGATAGCCTATTTGGATCTTGGATCTCAATTCATGGCATTGGATCCAAATCATGTACCTTATGCTGATCTAAACCTTGATATTAAACTCAATTATAGTACATGAGGTTCAGATCTCACTTTAGATCTCATATTATGGATCTTGGAACATGGATCTTGAAATGGACCGTGTATTTTGGATCTTAGATTTTGGATCTAAGATTTTAGATTGTGGACTTTGAATTTTGAATTAAATTTCACGTATGAGCTTTGAGTCATAAATCTCAAATTATGGATTATGGATATTGTAGATCTTGGGTTTGAGATCTTAGATCTTAAATTAAAAATCTTGGTCTTGGACTAAATTTCAAGCAAATGAGTTTTTAACCTGGGATTTATTCCAATAGAATCAGACCCAAATACAAAATTTTAAATCTGTAATCATTAAATTTAGATCTATCTTTGTAGAATTTGGATCTTAAAAGTTCCAATCATCAATACAAGATCAAATTTACTAGACCTTTGACCTTATATTTGGATAATGAGTCACAATAACATGAAATGATATTTTGACTTCTATAGAATCTCCGTTTTCAAATTTAAGCAAGAGTTATATAAATTTTCTTAAATTATGATTATGTCTTGGATGCAGATTCACTTTTCTCCAAATAGGTGTACATCATATATCCCAGTCGTAGCATAAACCAGACTCTAGATATACATGACTTAGTTTCTACATGAATGTAGATTTAGGACATCGCTTTGCATTGATATATATGATGATCCAGATATGAACAAACTTCAGATTAATTTCTTCTTGATCATCAGTCTATTTTGGAGATCTACTTAGATTTCTCATGTATAATTTCAAAATTATGGTATGTTTGCTTTCTTAGGTTTTGGACATCATTTAGACATGAGAATTGAAATACTTAGTCTAATCATTGATATGATTACTCTGGTAAAAGCACCATGAACGGTCAAACCTCGTACAGAAAGGTTTGGCCACATCTCTCAGAATCTTGCTGTTTGCATCCCCAAAATTTTTGGTATTTGAAGTGCTTCAGAAAAATGAATTTTGTTTTGAAAATGAGAGAGAAAGGGACTCTCTCGTTGGTACGAGGATCGACCATTCCTGGCGCTATTACCTGGGGTAATCAATCCAAGATCTATATTTATTATTGATGCATTTCATTTTGGTTTAAACATCTTCTCTATATGCGGTGTAGAAGAATATTGAAAGTTTTATGTTTCAAAGTTTTGAAAAGATTCTTGAAGAATTGCTTGGGAATCTGAAACATTTTGAGTAAAACTAGAGTTGAGAAATCTTTGTAAATATCATTTGGAAAGAGTGAGAAAACCTTAAGTAGGTTTGAGATTTTGTTCTAATTCGATTACCACCTAGTTAGAGTTACATCTCATCTTGTTTAAGTTCTTCGGAGTGGTGCTTGTGATCATAAGTGATGTTAAGTAAGTGGAATGCATGAATGCATTGATCCTATATGATTAAGACATTCCTACCACAACATTCATCTAAAAACATTCCTACCATAACATACATCTAAGATTTTTGTTTTTATAGTTAACATAAATGTTTATGAAGAAAGAAAAGTTTTGAAAATAGATTGAGGTTGTAGACCATCAAGCATGACTCCAATATTGGGTCATTACTTGAGTTTTGGTCTTAGTGAAGTCGGTAAATGAAAATGATCTTAAACCACGGGAGAAAAATACTTGAAAGGATGGAGAAAATGAAATACTCTCATAAAAAGAAAGAGAGATAGAGAAAGAAATTTCAAAGATTTTTAAATGGAAGATTTCAAAAGAAGGGAAAATACATATCTCTACATGTATGCACATACGTATATAAGCTTCTAAGAATGAGGTCTTAGAGAATGAAAAGAAACTTTCAAAAGAAAGAGAGAGAAAGAGAGAGATAGAAAAGATGCACATACATGTGTATATACTATCATATATACACATATATGGGAGCTTGTAAAAATAACATTGACTTGAATAGAAAGAGAGATTTTAATGGAAAAGAAATTGAGAAATATATATATATATATATATATATAGAAGAAATTTGTAGATGAAAGCATTTAACTTGAAAAGAGAAAAAGATTCTAGAGAGAGAAAGTAGGAGATTCATATATATATGCATTCATATTGATATGAAAATTTGTAAAATAAAATATGTAAACACAGAGAAAGAATGATAAAGAGAATCATCATGTGCACATATATGTATATAACATGTAAATACATGTATGTCTTCATGAGATTGAACATCAAAGTAATGACTTGAAATACGACTTCAAATTTGATGTAAGCCGGAGGGGAGCTTGGACTCATGTAAGAATCTAAGCTAAGTCTCCAAAGCCACATTAGAAAGGGTTCTTTTGAAAATATTTTGGAAAACATGATTATAAACATAAAACATAGTTATTTCATTGGTTTCAAGAGAATATGTTTCTTCCACCGTTGGGTATGGAAGAAACTCAAACCATACAATAAGATGCTCATTAGGGTTCCTAATAGGATGATTAAAAGGAAGGTAACGCGAAATGACATGCAAATGCATATTAACATGTACATATTCGTGAGAGTTTTTCTCAGGTTGGACAAGTCCCAACCTCAAAAATTAACATAAAAATAAAATGTCGTAAACCACACTTTCATTCTTGCTATACATTCACATATAAATGAAAAACAAAACAACTATGCATGGATAATATCTTGAAACAAAGCCATATTCAAAGAAAGAGAGAGAGAACCTGATTTACCCATAAAATGAAATATCACCTCATCTGCTCATGCTCTCAGTGCACTCGAACATAACTTCTTGACTCTAAAATAAAGATCAAAAGCTATCTAATATGACCATGGAGAGATGAATAAGAGAGAAACGTAAGGAACTAAAGCAAAGTTATATTCAAGAAAAAAGAACATGATTTAATCATAAAATGAAAGAACACCTCCTCTTATGCTCCCGATGCACTCGAGCATAGTCTTTTGACTCTAGAATAGAGATTGAAAGCTATCTCATATGGCCATAAGGAAACAAGTAAGAGATAAAAGAAAAAACATTACAACAAAACTATATTCAAGACATGAGATAACATGATTCAAGCATAAAATGAAATGTCACTTCACTTTCTCATGCTCCTGGTGCACTTAAGAATAGCCTCTTGACTCTAAAATAGAGATTTTAGGGCCATCTTTTATGGCCATGAGAAAATGAGGAAGAGAGAAAATGAAGAAACTAAACAATGCTACATTCATTAAAAGAAAGAACATGATCCAATCATGAAATGAAAGATCATCTCATCTTCCATGCTCCCGGTGCACTCGAGTATAGCCTCTTGTCTCTAAAATAGAGATTGAGGGCTATCTCCTTTGGCCATGGGGAGATGAAGATGAGATGAAAATGAAAAAATAAAGATGAGATATTGATTACATACCTCTAGTGAGAATGATTTAGGGAAGAGGAACACCTTAGCTTGAAATGGTCCTAGACTTCCATGAGTTGAAGCTCTAAAATAGTGAAGTTGTGGCCTCCAAGAGAGTTGTGACCTCCAAGAGAGTTGTGACTTGATGAAGCTTGCTCCCAAGTATTGGAGAATGAGAGAGGGAGTGAGGATGGAAGAGGAAGAGGGAAGTGGAGGAAGAGGACTAAAATTTGTATGTCTTCAAGTGAAAATTTGCTAGAGCTCCTCCAAGGGCTAGCTCCTTGCTCAAGAGGGGGAAAATGGAGGGTATTTATAGAGGGATTTTGGAGCCAAAACTCAAAATTTGATTTTTTTGAATTTCTCAATATTTTCATCCGAATTTCACATAATTTTGAATTATTTTTATTTTTTTAAAGAAAATAGGTTTTGACTAAGTCAGATTGACCCTTAGCCCTGCAAATACCCCTTTGGGGTGTGGGCAGGGCTAATGCCCACCCAAAAATGCCAAAACTGCCCTCCAAAGGGTAGTTTTTTTCACAAAAATGGAGGAAGGGGGATTCTCGGTGCTGTTGCAAGGCGCAACAGCGCCAGACATTGTGGTGCACAAGGCAGCGCAAGATGCACTGTCGCGCCCAGCGATCGCATGACGCGTAGTAGCGCGACGATCGATCGCACGATACTACCTTTTTTTTGTTAAATTTTTAAGTTTTGAAATAAGAGTACGAAAAACCCCCTTTTTGTTTAATTTGTTTAAAAGGTATATAAAACTGGTTTTACCTGAAAAAAAGGGTAGTCGATTTCGTTTTCAGCTTCAGAAACATATTTTGGTACGAGGACAAAGCGTAAAACAAGAGGAAGGTCTGTGCACGCACGCAGATGCTTATAGTACCATAATTTGTTGTTTTGAACTCGATTTTAGATTTTGAGTTCCAAATGCTCGATTTGGATCTAAATTTGAGTTTTGGATCTAATTTGGATCTAAAAATTGGATTTTGGATTGGAATCTTGTGCCTAAATTTGAGTTTCGCGTTTGGATAAAATAACATAATCTTTTAGAAAAATTTGAGGTGATTACAGATGTCCCACTTTGTTAATAAGCCGGTGTTAGCCGTGCTTAGTGACAAAGATAACCACCACAAAATTTTCAAACAAAACGTGTTGGGAGAGATGTTTCAGGCTTAACCCCTTACATGAATGGGTTGTTTGATCTTATATTGCAGGTTTAACCCCTCACCTGCATGGGTTTGCTAATATTGAATTCAGGTTTAACCCCCCTGAAATGGGTTGCCTTGGCTTGCATTACAGGTTTGACCCCTTACCTGCGTGGGTTGCTCTCACATTGCGGGTTTATCCCTTTACCTGCATGGGTCCCCTTTAAATCTTGATTGGTAATAATAAAAAAAAAATGCCCCAGTGTAATTGTCATGTTTTACCACTGGAAAGAATTCAGATTGAATGGTAGATTGGATGTGAAAACACAAATATTTGTCATTGATTGAGAAGTGAATACAAGAGGACTAGACATAGAATTTTTTGAGGTGAAGGGCATAAATAGGAATGAAAAGTTCCACCCCATCAGTATCGATTAGTCGGTATGAATTTTGAGGCAAGACTTCTTTAACAACATATGGGTCTTCCCAGTTTCATGCCCACTTACCATGTGGTCATCCTCTGAGGTATATCACCGATCGCAGGACTAAGTCATTCACTTTGAACTGTCTCTCGATAACCGACTTGGTAAATTGTTTAGCCACCTTTTGGCGATAAGTTTCAGCATGTTCAGTTGCTTTTAGCCTCTTTTCATCTAGCAAATCGAGCTGCATTAGTATTTTTTGCTGATATTAATTTAGAGGAAGCTCTATAAGAGAAGCGAACTTCAAAGCGGGTTTCAACACATGTAATGGCAGGAACACTTCTGTTCCATAAACTAGCTTTGTTGGGGTCACATTTGTTGGAGTTCTCATAGTGGTGCGGTATGCCATAGAGCGTTGTGCATTTTTCATGCCAGTCTCTTCCTGTTTCTACTGTTCGTTTCAGGATGCGGATTAGGATCTTATTGGTGGCCTCCATTTGTCCATTTCCTTGGGGGTAATAAGGAGTTGAAAAATGATGCAAGATACAACATTTATTGCACAACTGCCACATTTTTTCATTTTTCAAGTGAGTCTCGTTGTCAGATACTATATCATGAGGGACTCCAAATTTGCAAAGAAGATTTTTGCGAATGAATGACACTACATGATGTCCTTCCACTGTTCTGAGTGTAACGACTTCTACACATTTGGTAAAATAGTCTGTTGCAGCAAGAAAATACTTATGGCCATTAGAAGCTGCGAGGGATATCGGTCTGACTATGTCAAATACCCACATTGAAAATGGCCAAGGAGATGCCACAAAATGCAAGTGAGAGGCTGGGGCATGGATCACTGAAGCACGCAGTTGGCATTCTTTGCATCTTTTGACGAGTTGGTGACAATATTTTTGCATAGTAGGCCAATAATATCATGCTCAAATTATTTGTTTGGTGAGGGTTTGGTAACCAACATGGCCCCCACAGTCTCCTCGAAGTGACTCTTTGATGACTTCCTTTGTTTTATCTTAATCAAGACACCGAGAGTATTCAGTACTAAATCCACGTCTGTATAGCACCCCTGTAAGAATAAAGTACCTTGTTGACACACGCTGAATTGCTTTTTGTTCATTTTTGGATATTCCAATTGGGAATTCCCCGCTTTCAATGTACCTTTTGATGTCATGGTACCAAGACGTACTCCCCTCTTGGATATGATGAACATGCGTTGTTGTTTCAAAAGTAGGGTGTTCCAATCTTCCAATCTCAAAAGAGCAGATTGCTTCATTGGTTCGAAAGGAGATGGTCGACCCTGGACTCGCGAGACCATCCGCAATAGGGTTACCTTCCCTTTTTATGTGAGCCAGTTGCACTTCTTCAAAACTGACGGATCAAGGAGGTAGCGATCTCTTGATATGACACTAACTTTTCGTCTTTGACTTGCCATTCTCCATTCACTTAATTTATAATAAGCTAAGAGTTGCCGAAGGCATGCACCCTTTCCACTTGAAAACTCAATAAAGAACGAAGTCCTTGTATGAGGGATTCATATTCAGCCATGTTATGGGTACATGGAAGGTCGAGTTTCAAAAAATACATGATCATTTCATCTTCTGAAGCGATGAGTAAAATGCCTATACCAATTCCCATCACGTTTTTGGATCCACCAAAGTACATCTTCCATACTGGGACCATTTTCAATCTTAGAACATGTTCGTTCGGAAATTCATCATTAGTTTTGATCTCCTCATATTGGAAAAAGTCTGCTAACTGGTCTGTAATTGCTTGTCCTTTGATTGACTTCTAGGACACATATTCAAGATCATATTGCATTAGTAGAACTTGCCATTTGGCGATGCGCCCATTAAAGAATGGTTGTTCCAAGATGTACTTGAGAGGATTTAGCTTGGAGAGTATCTTGACCTCACAAGCTAATAAATAATGTTTCAGCTTCTGACACATCCAAACCAATGCCAGACAACTTTTCTCTATTGTAGAGTACTTCTTCTCGTACTGGACAAAAGTTTTGCTAATGTAATAAATTGCATGCTTGATGCGATTTCTTTCCTCATATTGTGCCAAAAAGCCGCCACATGGTGATTCATTCACTGTGATGTAAAACAACAATGCTTTACCCAACATCGGGGGTTTTAGAATTGGCGGATTTAGGAGGTATTTCTTGATCTTTTCAAATGATTGTTGGCATTCAAAACCCCATTCAAACTTGTCACCTTTCCTCAGCAACTGGTTGAATGGTTCGCATCTCATGGCTACATTGGAAATGAATCGTCTGATAGACTGGATTCACCCTTGGAAACTTTGTAGTTCCCTGATATTGGTAGGTGGTGACATATCGATGATTGTGTCAGCTTTGGTGAGATCCATTTCGATCCCCCTTTTACTGACCATGAAACCCAAAAGTTTGCCTAATTCAACTCCAAATACACATTTTTTAGGATTCAAACGAAGCTTGTACTGTAAGAGCCTCTCAAACACTTGGACGAGAGTTTCAATGTGGTCTTCTCTCGCTTTAGATTTAATCAATATGTCATCAATATATGTATCCATGATTTTGTGCATCTGGTCATGGAAGATAGCAGCTATGGCTCTTTGATAAGTTGCTCCAGCGGTTTTCAACCCAAACAACATCACCGTATAACAGAAAGTGCCCTAGGGTGTAGTAAAAGCGGTCTTAGGTTGATCCTTGACTGCTAATTTGATTTGGTTATAGCCCGAATATCCATCCATAAAAGAGAACATTGCATGTCATGTGGTACTATCAACCAATAGATCAATGTTTGGAAGTGGATAATCATCTTTTGGTGTAGCTTTATTCAGGTCTCGAAAGTCGATGCATAATCTGAGTTTGCCATTTTTCTTGGGAACAACAACGCTGTTAGCCAACCATTCTGGGTAATCGATGACACGAATGAATTTTGCCCTTAGTAGGTCTTCTAATCCTTCTTTTACAGGCCCTTCTAGTCGATGATCAAACTTATGCAACTTTTGCTTAACCAGCTTGCAATTAGGATTTAAGGGCAAACAATGTTCAACCAACTGAGGATCTAATCCTAGCATATCTTCATAAGTCCAAGCAAAAGCTTCTTGGTTACCTACAAGAAAGTCCACCAATCTTTTCTTCTCATCTATTGACCAACTGGTACCAATTTGAAGGATTTTAGGGTCCTCACTAGTTCCAATATTAATATCTCCAATTGGATCAATAATTAAGGAAGAGGGATGTTCTTGTTTTTTAATATGAGTGAATTCCAGTAACTTTCACTCGGGTATTGTCATAGATTGCATTTCACCGACTGCTTGTTTGACAAATGCTTTCTGGGGGGACTTCCAAGGAAAAAGAAGAAACTAAGACATGTTGAATTCCGACATCTTGTAAAGAAGAGGATAAAGGAAAAATTGAACAAAATTAAAATTGATAACAAAAGATTACTTTGCATTGCATATCGAAACGAGGTTCTTTGTTCATAGAGGGAGTCTTCTCATGAGACAAGTTCAAAAGAAGTTCAAGATTACAAAATTCATGGGAAGATTTGAAATGAAGGTCAACACAATCAGCCTACAAGATCTTGTTCAAATTTCCTCATGATATCCCAGTCCCATGGTATTCATCTGAAAAGGGATACTAATTGGTTGCAAGATGCCATCTCCATTCTTTCCGAGGACAGTGAATGGATGATAGCCGGTTTTTAGAAGCAACTAAAATCCCTTAGGGGTTTTCATGAAATGAGCATATAAGGGGTGTTCTTGGTAACTTGCACGATTGCTTGAAATAGTATGGGCATTACCAGATGATTCACCTATCTCCATATTCTTCATCCATTCTTCCAAAGGTCTATCTTTTCTGGTTCTTATGCTAGGTACATCCACCGGATCAATTGGCCTAGGGAGCATGGGTTGTACTAACCTCTTGATTGGATCTTCAGCGCGTACGGTGATGACTGAGAGACCAAAATTTCATTTGAGGCACTAATGAAGAGTGGATGGGATTCCTCGTACTTGGTGGATCCAAGGTCGTCCCAAGAGTAAGTTATATGATGGTGGTACATCCACCACATGGAATACAATGCGATGACTGGTGTTTTCAATGATCACGTTCATGTCGATGGTACCTTTGCTGTTCATGCCTCGGCCATCGTACCCATAGATCTTGATATTATCAAAGCGGTATTTGTCTTCACAAAACCCCAATGCTTTGGTCGTGAGATCAGAACAAATATTTAAGCCACTTCCTCCATTGATCAATACATGTGGCATAGTCATTTCATTGACCTCGACGACGATGTAAGGAGCCTCTTCATGGTAATATCACCATTGTGAGAGGTTCCTTTCTGAGAAGGTAATTGACTGGTCCTTAGAGGGTTGAATCTAATCTCCTTCAACCATAAGCTCTTTCAAGAGGATAATTTCACCCAAGTAGCATGAATCTTCGTCCGAAGAGTCATCTGATGATTCTTCCTCGCCGCTTTGTAGGATAAAAGTCTTTGGGAATATGGAAAGTTTTTTGGGTGAACTTTTCGTCTTGCTACTCATCATAGCAATAAAATCCAGAGGTTTCTTACCTTGATTTGTCATCATGACTTTGTGTGAACTGCTTCTATCACAAGGTCGGATGTGCTCCTGCAAATGATATAGGAGTGGAGTACCTGTGGTGATTGTGGCTACTACCACCTTCCCGTGATCAGGAAATGGATTCATTAACACCTCAGGGATGCTATCATCACCAATTTGGAGATCCTTATTGATGAAGTCTTAAAATAATGTTTTTGAGGACAAAACAATCCTTAGTGTCATTACCAGGGACACGATGAAACTTACGTAGTTTTTCTTTATTTCCTCCCATCATTTTCGGAGGCTTTGATATTTTTGGCAAGGCGATGGTTCCTTTGGCAAGGAGATATTCCAGGATCTTCTCGTGAGATTGACTGAGAGGAGTAAATTTTTTGTCATAATTCCAGCTTGGATGTTTGTTTTTCTTTTCGTCATTGCCTTTGGAAAATTGTGTGTTCTTCTTGTGACTGACTTCTTTATCATGCTTATAACTATTGCCGTTGTCCTTTCGAATGTTGGCATTAGCTATAAAGTGTCCAGACAATTGTGTCCTCCCTCCTTTCTTACCATCCTCCTTGTATACTTAGGAGCAATGATTCCATCAAAATCACCTTCCTCAATTCATTCCTCTATTGAATTTGCTTGTTCAATCAACCCAGCAAAAGTTTTGATCGGGGCATTGCGGATAAGACTTTTCAAGGGCAGAGCAAGATTCTTCCTGATGAGTGACAAAGCTTGTGTTTCAGAAATGGGCTCATTGATTTTGTTACATTGAATTCTTCATTTTTGGATGAATCCTAAAGCTTTTTCTCCTTGTTTCTGATGGAGACTGCAAGTGGTACTGAGGGTTGGAGCCATGGGAGCATTCTGCTCGAATCTTTCGACAAACATGTTAATCAACTTATCAAATTCCTTGCGTTCGACTGGGTTGATATTTTCTTTGTACCACTGTGCGGTGATGCCTTCAAGACTTCTTGGGAAATAGCGAAACAAAACTCTATTATTTGCCCAAATTTTATAGCAATCAATGAAGACGGTTGAAAGATGAACATGTGAGCAGGTGGTTCCATCATATTTGACGAACTCCCTAGGTAAGCCTCTCACATCTCATCCCCTTCAATGTCAAGGTAATAATCCTCGCATGAGTACGAGCACTTTTCTTTTCCCCTAAGTTCAAGATTGTTCATTCTTTTCTCCATTTCATAGAACCTGCGCTTAGTTGGACTTTCATCATCCTTTATTCGATTAATTCTTCCTTTGTCTTTTTCTTTTTGCCCTTGATCTTCTTTACTTTCTCTGCCGAACTTTCACTGTCTGAGTTACTGTTGGGGATGTACTTCCTTGTCTTTTTACCCTTTTTGGTGGCCTTTCTCTTTCTTTTGGGTTTCTCTTTTGAACTTCCAGTGGTGATAGGGTTAGGTGAGCTGCTTTCCACCATAATTTTTTTTCCATTCTTGTTTCTCTTTGTTGTTTTTTTTATTGAGAGGTAGCAACATGGGTTTTTCCTCTTTACTAGTTGTTGCATCTGAGTCCATATGATCCTTATCCCGATCTATAGG
This sequence comes from Nymphaea thermarum, assembly GCA_011799765.1. Classification (NCBI taxonomy): domain Eukaryota; kingdom Viridiplantae; phylum Streptophyta; class Magnoliopsida; order Nymphaeales; family Nymphaeaceae; genus Nymphaea; species Nymphaea thermarum. The sequence goes on along the minus strand of JAANDH010000660.1, from coordinate 194,777 downwards.
AGAAGCTTTGTTGTTTTTCTTTTTTCTCATCTACTTGACAGTTTTTTCATTTTCTGGTTCTGGAGCAATCATCAAGGCCTTTTGTTCTTCTTGCTCCCTCAAGAATCGCTCTATGAACAAATGGAATATATAATAGCCTTCTGGCTCGATTGCTAGGAGGCCAAGTGTTTCTGGCTTAAGCTTGGAAGATGAAGCCTCATTTTGAGGAGCCTAGTGATTTGGTTTCAACCATCTTGTTGGTTTTCAAGTATTCACCTTGTGAGATAGGAAAATGAAGAGTCATTGAAAGAAAATGATGACAAATTGCATTAAGTTTTTTTTAAAAGTTACATCCAAAGATGACAACGACTGAAGAAGACATAAAGAGTACAAGATTGACAATGTAAACTTTTAAGGAAGGATGGATGGTGGTCGGTTAGCATCCCACCACTCGTTGTATTTCTTCTTTACCACTGGGCCTGCGAACCAGGTGTATGAGATATGTGTCTTCCACTCTTGTCGAGCCACTGCGAATGATGCCGCCCATTGAGGAGAGCTGATGTAGAATTCCTGAATAGCTCCAATTGGTGCATGCATAGAAACCATCTTCTGCCTCTGACGACGATCACAATAGTCCCAAATGATTTCGTCTTCATTTGACTGCTCGATCAAACAACGGTATTATTCTAAGACTGTCAATGCTCCATCAGTGTTTCTGAATAGGCTGGCTTGGGGTCCCACGTGTTTGAGAAACCACAATTGCAAAACATATGTGCATCCTTCTATGAAGTCGGTATCTCCAATGGTGAAACAGGCGAGTCCTCGGTAAAGGAAGGCTAAGGTTGTCATTGCTACTGACAAGTGTCGGGTCCCACTATGCCCCCATACCCAGAAAAGTTAGGTAATACAGATATGTAAGAGGTCACTTCCATTAGTGAAAAGGGTTACTCCCACTGTACAAAGCATCATACAATGTTTGATTCTTCCTATGGCATTTTGAAGTAAAGTGGAAAGTTCAACATAGGCTCCAAATTCCTCATATAAAATTTTTAGGTTGATACTTTGATTTTCATGGTTTTCTACTAGGGGCCATGTTTTTCGTCCAGTAAAGTGAGCAATGAGGTCATTTGCTTTGACCTTGGTTGGGTTCATAAGGAATTGTTTTTCCAATGGATCATTCGGGTCACAAATTGGGGTAGGGAGGTCTAGTATTTCAGCCAACTCATCTAGTAACATTGTCATTTCTCTCCATGGAAACCAAAAAGAGTTGGTCCTTGGGTTCCAACGCTCGGTAATTGCATGCACCAAATTTTCATCCACTATTTGCATTCCTCCGGCTGCCACTGTTTCTAGCCCACATTCTTCAAAGTAGGAAGGAAACATCCGAGAGAAGGTGGGATGCCAAGACTGGTACAATTCGGGAGCCAAATGTTTAGTTTCAAGAGAGATGTAGGTAGACCATTCGGGACCTTCCCCAAAGAGGATGTGATCATAAGGAAATGTGACACCACATTGGAAAGAATACATTTTTAATGATGACTCTAAATGATGAAGATTGAACAGTGAAAAAGATCGACTGAGTTGACAAAGACAAAATGAAGTTGAGGTATATAATGAGGTTGTAAATCATCACATAAGGTTTTATGCACATCAACATCTACCATGAAAATAATTTTTTTTGTAGAAAATTGGGTATAGGAACCTAATTGAGATAATTTTGTGTCACGATAATCCAATGTCCAGTTATGCTTATATACTTTAGCCGAATGGTTTAGTACTAACATAGATTCTTCCTTAGGCAACTAAGGGTAGAGTTCATCAACTTCTTCTTGATCACTCATCGAAATACCATAAATTACCACTCATGGTACTAACGAGAGGGCTTTTCTGCCCAAGGTGTGGTTTAGTTGTAAGGCTTAGTCTTGTGCTACCGCCAAAGACCAAGCCTTACAACATGATGACTGAGACAAATAGGTATGAAAATTTTTGAAATATGAGAAATCATGTAAAATGAATTTTTTCTAATGCAATGTTGCCTAAGATGGTGATTAAAATAAATAGAAGAACAAACATTATTTTCAAACAACTCTTAAATTGAGGAGGGTAGTATTTGATACTATATCTAAGTGAACATGATTGATCCTCATCAATTAGTTTTATGTGCAAGAAAGCAAACACAATCACTAAACAATGCAATGAAGTGCCAATGGGGTCAAGACCAAAATAGGGGGACATGCTTTATCATTTGCAATATATGAGATGTTCAAGTTTATGAAATTGCATCAATTATAATAATAGCCAAACGATGACGGGTCCCACCACGATCGCCATCTGTTCGCATCCCAAAATTTTTGGAATTTGGAGTGCTCCAAAAAAAAGAGTTTTGTTTTGAAAATGAGAGAGAAAGGAACTCGCTTGTCGGTACGAGGATCGACCGTTCCCGGCCCCTTTACCGGGAGTAATCAATCCAAGGGCTATATTTATTATTGACGTATTTCATTTTGGCTTAAACATCTTCTCTATATGCGATATAGAAGAATATTGACAGTTTGATGTTTCAAACTTTTGAAAAGATTCTTGAAGAATTGTTTGGGAATGTGAAACATTTTGGGTAAAACTAGAGTTGGGAAATCATTTTGAAGTCATTTTAGTGTTCTCTTAAACCTTTAAGTAGGTTTGAGATTTTGCTCTAATTCGGTTACCACCTAGTTAGAATTTCATATCATCTTGCTTAAGTTCTTTGGAGTGGTGCTTGTGATCATAAGTGATGTTAAGTGAGTGGAATGCATGAATGCATTGATCCTATATGATTAGAGTATTCCTACCACAACATTCATCTAAAAACATTCATACCATAACATACATCTAAGATTTATGTTTTTATAGTTAACATAAATGTTTATGAAGAAAGAAACGTTTTGAAAATAGATTGGGGTTGTAGATCATCAAGCATGAATCCAATATTGGGTCATTACTTGAGTTTAGGTCTTAGTGAAGTTGGTAAATGAAAATAATCTTAAACTATAGAAGAAAAATACTTGAAAGGATGGAAAAAATGAAATACTCTCATAGAAAGAAAGAGAGATAGAGAAAGAGATTTCAAAGATTTTTAAGTGGAAGATTTCAAAAGAAGGGAAAGATACATATCTCTACATATATGCACATACTCATATAATCTTTTGACAATGAGGTTTTAGAGAAGGAAAAGAAACTTTCAGAAGAAAAAGGGAGAGATTGAAAAGATGCATATACATGTGTATATACCATCACATATCCACATATATGGGAGCTTGTAAAAATAAGATTGACTTGAATAGAAAGAAAGATTTTAAAGGAAAAAAAATTGAGAAATATATATATATATATATATATATATATATATATATATATATATATATATATATATATATATATATATATATATATAAGAAATTTGTAGATGAAGGCATTTGACTTGAAAAGAGAAAAAAATTCTAGAGAGAGAAAGTAGGAGATTCATATATATGCATTCAGATTGATATGAAAATTTGTAAAATGAAATATGTAAACATAGAGAGAGAATGATAAAAAGAATCATCATGTGCACATATATATATATATAACATGTATATACATGTATGTTTTCATGAGATTGAACATCAAAGAAATGAATTGAAATAGCCGACTTCAAATTTGATGTAAGCCGGAGGAGAGCTTGGACTCATGTAAGAGTCTAAGCTAATTCTTGAAAGCCACATTAGAAAGGGTTCTTTTGAAAATATTTTTGAAAAATATGATTATAAACATAAAACATAGTTATTTCATTGGTTGCAAGAGAATATGTTTCTTCCACCGTTGGGTATGAAAGAAACTCAAACCATACGATAAGATGCTCATTAGGGTTCCTAATAAGATGATTAAAAGGAAGCTAACATGAAATGACATGCAAAACATATTAACATGTACATATTCGTGAGGGTTTTTCTCAGGTTTGACAAGTTCCAACCTCAAAAATTATCATAAAGATTGTTAAGGAAGGTTTTGGATAATGATTGATGAGCCTATATATATATATATATATATATATATATATATATATATATATATATATATATATATATATATA